>MU687571.1:48459-75149 GCA_026770625.1 Nicotiana glauca | reverse complement strand
AGAGGACACATATGAATAAGTAGAGCCGGGATCGAATAGAACCGATGCCTCTCTGTGACAAACCAGAATAATACCTTTGATGACAGAATCGGAGGCAACCGCCTCGGTGCGAGCAAGAATGCAATAATATCTGGCCCGACCCTTCTCACGAGGGCGACATCTAACTCCCCGGCCTCCACCCCTGGCTGGCTGGGCAGGTGGGGCAGCAGTGGGAGCTGGAACCATAGCCTGAAAACTCTGAGAAGCACAATGTGGCTGAGCAGTCTGTGAAGATGCACCTCTACCAAGTCTGGGGCAGTCCCTAATCACGTGACGTGTATCACCACACTCGAAGCAAGCTCTGGGAGGACGTGGTGGCTATGACTGACTGGAGCTAGGTCCGCCAGAGGTACCCCGCACAGGAGGCGCGCTAGAAACTGGAGGCGCATACTAAGGCTCCTGAGGTGCTGGTAGACTGGAGTACTACTGGCTGCTGGCAAGGCTGCNAACAGATCATTAATACGAGGTAAAGGATATCGGTTCTTCACTGTAACTTTGTTCAACTGGCGATAATCAATGCACAAAAGCATAGAACCGTCCTTCTTCTTCACAAACAAAACAGGGGCACCCCATGGTGAAACACTGGGTCGAATAAAACCCTTACCCAACAATGCCTGCAACTGATCATTCAACTCCTTCAACTTAGGAGGAGCCATGCGATATGGAGGAATGGAAATGGGCTGAGTGCCCGACAACAGATCAATGCCAAAATCAATATCTCTATTGGGCGGCATGCCCGGAAGATCAGCTGGAAACACATCGAGGAAATCCCGTACCGCTGGAACTGAATCAACAGAAGGGGAGTCAACACTGACATCTCTCACATAAGCTAAATACNAAGTACGGGCACCAGAGTAGTGACCCGACTCTCGAGACCTCTTGGCCTCCCTCTCCCCTCGCTCTCTGGCGAGCATCCCTCAATCCACCTAGAAATGCTCACTACCTGCTGGTAAGGAATATCCATCTCTAACTCTCGAGCCATGCTGGACCGGATGGGAGAAATAAGACCCTCGATAAACCTCCGAACTCTCTCCCGAACTGTGGCGACCAAAGCCGGTGCATGTCTGGCAAACCTGGTGTAACGGATGGCATACTCTGAGACTGTCATAGCATGTCTGGGAGAAATAAGACCTTGGGATGGTGTAACTCTCGAGCCATGCTGGATCGGATGGGAGAAATAAGACCCTCGATAAACCTACGAACTCGCTCCCGAACTGTGGCGACCAAAGCCGGTGCATGTCTGGCCAACCTGGTGTAACGGATGGTATACTCTGAGACTGTCATAGCACCCTGTCGCAAACGCTCAAACTCCGCGCGCCATGAATCCCTGAGGCTCTGGGGAACAAACTCCCTCAGAAACATGTCTGAGAACTGGGTCCAAGTCAGTGAGGCAGACTCGACTGGACTATCCAACTCATAAGTACGCCACCAATCATAGGCGGCTCCCCGAAGCTGAAAGGCGGTGAAAGAAACCCCACTAGACTCCACTATGACCATAGTACGAAGAATGCGATTACACTCCTCCAAGAATCCCAAGGCATCATCTGAAGCTAGGCCACTGAACACCGGGGGATCATATTTCTTGAACCTCTCTAGCCTACGCTGCTAGTCCTCTAAGACAGCTGATCCATCCCCGGGCTGTACTGGTGCTGCAGGCGGTACAGGAATAACCTCTGGAACCTACTCCATCGGCACTCTCTGCTCAGGAGTGCGGGCTGCGGGAGTCTGGGCCCCTCCCCCGGCCTGAGATGTGGCAACAGCAAGGGGAAGCAACCCCGCCTAAGCTAAAGTAGTGTACATTCTCATAAACTGAGCCAGGGTCTCCTGGAGTGCTGGAGTAGTAGTAGCTGTAGTAGGTGTACCAGGTGCCTGTGCTCCAACTAGATCTGCTGGTGGTACCTTAGCGGCAGTGTGCGCGGGTGCTGTGGCTGCACCTCGGGCGCATCCTCGACCTCTACCCCGGCCCCAACCTCTTACGATGACAGTAGGGGGCGCGGGTGCCTAGTCCTCTCGTGTAGCACGTGTCCTCATCATCTGTGAGAGAATAGAAGACAGAAGTTTAGAATTGGTGTCAAAATATTGCACGACAAGGAATTCAAAAGAAATGAAGATTTTCTTAAACAGTTACATAGCCTCTCGTAGATAAATACGGACGTCTCCGTACCGATCAGTGAGACTCTAATAAACCGGCCTGTGTCCCATGACTCCTATGAACCTAGAGCTCTGATACCAACTTGTCACGACCCTAGTTCACCAATTATGAACACGTCATGACGGCACCCAGTCTTCACGACCAGGTAAGCCTAACACATTGTGGAAGTAACAACATTTGCGAAATTTGTAATCAAAGGCTAAATAACATGAGTAATGTATACAGTTGCCGCCTGGCACATACACTTTAATACTTTAAATTCTGAAACTATCTTAAAGACCCGGAAACCCATGGGCAACACAGGCTAAGAATAATACATAACACTGCTCTAATCATCCGAAAAGTCTATAACAAGGAAGAACATAACAACATCTAGCTAACTAAAGGGTATAGTGAGAGGGAGACTCTCTGGTCTGCAGACGCGGCAGATATACCTCAAGTCTCCGAAATGCTCTCTGCAGCTACTGATAATGCGCCTGCGTAGAGGTACCTGAATCTGCACATGAAAAAGAACATGCGCAGAAGAGGCGTGAGTACACCACAGCGATACTCAGTAAGTTCCAAGCCTAACCTTGGTTGGGTAGTGATGGGGAAAGGTCAGGGCCCTGCTGAGGGAAAAATAATATAGCAGCAAAATATTAACAGCGTAGAAATCCGACGAAAACTAATGAACACAGCAGTGTAATGAGACAGCTCAATAAAATAATAATACTACAAAGACAGAACAGAACCGCAGAGTAAACACAGCAAAATTGCAACAAGAATGCCAATGAGGGTCTCCCAGGATACCGTCCTGTAGCCCTTTCCTCAACTGTCCAATGGATCTCTCGGGATACCGTCCCGTCGTCCAACTCTCATATCAATATCAAAGGATCTCCCGAGATACCGTCCCGTAGTCTAATCATCATTTTGCAGGGGATCTCCCGGGATATCTTCCCGTAGTCCCAAAATAAAAGTACTTGGGGATCTCCCGGGATACCGTCCCGTACTCCCAAAATAAAAGTGTTGGGGGATCTCCCGGGATACCGTCCCGTAGTCCCAAAATAAAAGTGCAGGGGGATCTACCGAGATACCATCCCGTAGTCCCAAAATAAGCAACAAGGGGGGGGGAGAGCTCGCGGAATCCACATCCGTAGTTCCAATGTAAATGCACAACCAAAATCAGAGAATTATTCAGAAATTGAAGTACAACAATACACGGCAACAAATAATACTGGCCTAACATGCTCCACGTAATCACAGTTAAGGCAATTTAGCAATTTGGAAATTTGGATCAATTAGACATGCTCTTCTATATTAGCACATGCTATAATAGCAAGTAGGATAAAGCAAAAACGAAGGAAATTCAATTCAATATGCAAGTAAAATTTGGGTTTCAACAATTAGCTCAAGTACGCGCTCGTCACATGACGTACAAAGCATCCAATTACCAATTATCACATCCTAAGGGACGATGTCCCCTACACAAGGTTAGGCAAGCCACTTACCTCGAACCAGTGTCGAATCAACTAAGGAACGATGCCTTTGCCACAAGTATCCGACTCCAAATGGCTCAAATCTATTCAATACCATTACATATCATAAATAATATTGTAAACAACTAATTCCACTATTAAAATTAAAGCTAGGGCATGAAAATAGGTCAAATGACCAAAACGCCCCTCCAGCCAACATCTCGGAATCGAGTAATTTTTACATTTTCAGAACCCTCGTACCCTCACGAGCCTAACCATATAAAAATCTCCCAAATCGGAGGTCAAATGCCCTCTCAAAACCCAATAGTTTGGTCCATGAAGTTTTACCCCAAATTTAACAAGTTTTGATCCTAAATTCAAATTCCAATGATGTATTTAGCTATATAATAATGAAATATAATGAAAGGGATCAAAGAAACGTTACCCAATGATTTTCTCTTCAAAACCCACTCGAAATCGCCTTCTTCCGTGCTCAAATTGAGTTTTTCTAACTTATGAGATTAAACCCTCGAAGTTGATATTTCTGTCCAGACATTTCCGCTTCTGCGGACAAGGGACCATTCTGTGGTCCCGCATATGCGGACAAAGTGCCGCTTCTGTGGCTTCCACTTACCATACCATCTTCCGCTTCTGCGATCTATGGATCTCTGAAGCGATACCGCTTCTACGAACCTGACCTTGAGCCCACGCCTCGCTTCTACGGCTCCGCTTCTGCAGTTCCCAAGCCACAGAAGCAAAAATACCAGAAGCCTGCTGCAAATTATTCCTCCCAACTTCATAACTTGCCCATTGAGCATCCGGAACACACCCGAGGCCCCCGGAACCTCAACCAAAAGCACCAATACC
Source organism: Nicotiana glauca (assembly GCA_026770625.1). Taxonomy (NCBI): domain Eukaryota; kingdom Viridiplantae; phylum Streptophyta; class Magnoliopsida; order Solanales; family Solanaceae; genus Nicotiana; species Nicotiana glauca. The sequence goes on along the minus strand of MU687571.1, from coordinate 70,637 downwards.
ACCTAATACCTCATTCAAACTTGTATCAATCCTTAAAATACCTAAACAACACCAGAAATCCAATTAAATCAAGGATTCAAGCCTAAGAACTTCAAATTCCAACAAAACATGCTTTCGATCAAAAACCTAACCGAACCTCGCCCGAATGACCTGAAATTTTGCACACACATCCCAAATGACATGACGGAGCTACATCAACTTTCAGAATTCAAATCCGACCCTCGGATCAAAAACTCACTATCGGACCGGAAACTTCAAAAATTCAAACTTCGGCATTTCAAGCCTAAATGAGCTAGACCTCCAATTTACATTCCGAACACGTTCCCAACCCCAAAATCATCTAACGGAGCTAATGGAACCATCGAATTTCCATTCCGAGGTCGTCTTCACACCATTCTGACTACAGACCATTTTCCAACTCTTAAGCTCTCATTTAGGGACTAAGTGTCCCAAAACACTCTGAATCCTAATAACGAACGTCCCGGTAAATCAAAATAGCAGAAATGGACTTAGGGAAAGCAGTTAATGGGGGATCGGGGCGTAAAATCCAAAAATGACCGGCCGGGTCATTACAAAGATCTTTCATATGATAGTTTTCTCATCACATAAAACATTATATATATTTAGATATGCTCATCCAAAGTTTGGACTTGTGCGAACTCATTTCGAATTTTAGCCTATTATGCAAATTATCCAACTTGAATTAGACTTAGACCTCTCATCAGACCCCACATTACTTATTATAAGACTTATACACTTATTTACCATATCCAATTAATATACATCATTTTAATAGCATATAAAATATTATAATTAGCCTATCCAGCACCACGAAATCCAAAATTACTTAGCGAAATTTTTTGGGGCCTTACATTCTCCCCCGCTTAGGATCATTTATCCTCGAATGAGAAGTAGAGTCTGCTCCAAACACTTAACATAATATATCTCTTTTCTCACCTACCTCAAGTCCCTAAATATTTTCTAACTCCCAAATTTTTCAGAGATTTCGGTAGAGTCTCCTTTGTAACTAGGTCTATCCACCTGCCAGAGAACCATCAAAACCATCCTAACAACATATACACAACTCGACAAAGCACTACAATGTATATATCAACAAAAGTAATCTCAATATTACAAGCACTACATTATCATAATGATTCCTGAACATGGATTGCACATTTTTAAATCAGAACACCTAGAAGGTACCTTTCAAATCAAAACCAATTATTATACAATCAAGAGAAAATATTTTCTTTCCACGACACTTCCGGTCTTGAAGGTGGCCTCTTAGACTTACAGACTTTACCACAACACATTCATGGAAACAATCTCAACTCCCAAACATACCTAACAAGGATGTCAAATAGATACCCCTCACCATCTATTAACTTCACCTTCAGTGTTTTCCACGGGTATTATATACAAAGTATCTCCAACTACCTTTCTAGACATAGGAACATCAAAATACAAGGTACATAGGGAACAACAGTGGGAAGACTTCGTACTCATAGTGCGGCATAATGTGAACTACACTTATTTCACCTTCATTATCAATTCACATAGCATTTTCAGGAAGGAAATATTGAGAATAACCCGTTCACTCTCCTGCACTATAAATCTCTATGCGAACACCTGCACCAAACCTTTGATGACCTTCAACAATTACTTTAAGATGTGCTATCATAAACTGACCATAAAATTACCTATCGAATATATGTGATGACACGGTAATGCTTCCTCTTTGACATGTTTGAATCTTCAATACCCAATAGATATAATAAATTGAGGAACAATGCACTTCATGATTGGGCTGGAATTATTCAGGAATCTTTTAATGTGCTGAGCAGATTATTTCATAAGGTTATATGCTAAGAGACAAGAAGATTACTACTAACAATTATTTCATGGTTAATCATTGTGACGATATCAATTATTAGATAAATGGAGCATAGAGGTAACTAGCACGCATTAATAAGTTGGGAACCATGTACGTGATCCTGAGATCTAAAAGAAGTGGGTCATTCTAGACATGAGATACATGGGAGGCATGATCGGGAGGATGGAGACGCTAGCATCAGTTATTCTTCGGAGGTGACAAGTTATGCAATGGATAGTAATAATTGTTCCTTTCCATATATGCCTTGCCCGACAATAGTAAGCTCTAAAGAGAAGTGGTCAAGTATATTACACCGGTTGCCTCCTTGAGTGTAAGGAATGTCAGTTTAGCTCCAAATGGTAAGATTCTTGCAACATGGATGTGATAGAGATTTCAAAAGAAATACACGAAGTTGAATTACACTCTTAACATTAATTGCCAAAAGGAATCTATGCCACAAGCTCATTAGGATGCAAACAAAAGTTAAACGCTTATGAGATTGCCATAATTCAAATAGCTTAACCTTTCCCGACAATTGACCCTATATGAGATAACTAAAGATATGAAACTTCTCTTCCTAATCGATATGCTCATGGTAAGTGAAAAAATCTAAAAGCATCTAATCTCAAACTTTCATAAGTGATACCACATAGCTAGGTCATCTTAGTATTGGGATGAAATTATATATTTGTTAGACGGGTTCTAATGATTAATATGATGCTTCGGGGAGATAGACAAACAAAACTCCTATCCACCCAGGGAGGTAGAATGCCAACGATAGCAAAACTCCCCGCATATGACAAGGACATAGTCCATAATTTTAGAAGTCGAGTGTGTAAGGACAACTGAACCCAGTGAGACAGTATAAAATAATCATGAAAGCTTTACAGATGTTCATAATAAGTTCTCCATGGATTTGGACCTGGTAAGTACCAAGATGCTACTAAAAGATAGGAGAACATGAAAAGTAGGCGTTTTGATATGATAACCCCCAAAGCTGCATTTGTCTTGACGGAGAGCCTATTGAGGGTCGTTATGAGAAAGGAAGTGTTATGGTGACACATAGAAGGACACATTCTCTCATAGTTATCGAACTAGTGTTGGGAAAGTAGCATAGTGAATTTGCTAACTAAGGAACACAATCAACACATGTTATGGTGGTGTAAAGAGAAAACAAACATTTATTATGAGCTAGGCATGCTTATATTGTATTAACTCCTAAACTGTGATGAAAGACCACGTCACGGACAACCACAATACTACAGAAAAAGTGAGCTACTTACTGTGGAATGATCTAAGTGAACATGAAAGTCATATTGCGATGGGTAAACAAATGATCTTCCAGCGACGGATTTGTAGAAACCTCAAATTTCTCAAAAATTTTATATGGACAAGTGAGCACTTCAATCGACATGTACACATATGGTAGGAGTTGAGATATACTCTCATTTAACTAGACAGTGAAAAAAATTCCATGATGATACTCGCAAGGGAGTAGATTGACTGTTCAAATCATAAAAGCCATATACATCAGTGAGAAAAAGAGTGACTCGAGAAGGATCGCAATACTAGGATGCTTTATATGGAACTTGACACCACATAGATAAACTTTACCACGGTGCATGTATAGGCATAAGTGAGAAGATGTTGTCCATTTAAATAAAATGATTCTGTATGAAATTCATCAAGTATAGTCCCTTGTTGAGAATTTAGGAAAGCAAGTGGGAAACGTTAATCTTAGAGTTATAACTCCATTCAAGGACTTATTTATAGAACTTAATTCCACAAGGGGATATGAATAAGAGAATTTATGATATAGTGGATTCACGAATAATATGTCTCCTTCAAGGAGTAGGCACAAACAAGATTTTGTCACTCAACATCTTATTAAGACCATGTATGAGAACTCTTCAATATGTATGTACATATATAATGAGTAGAAATTTTAATTTGACTTACTTGGTGACTTTAGGTTGATAGGGCAATAACTTAATCGATGCCCCTTGACTCCACATCTCTAACATACGTTGGTAACATACTGATATACTACATGATTTGGTGGTGCAGTGACATTAATAGAAACAAGAGTACTCCCCTTAGCAACAAGTTCAACCAATCCCTCTATGGCTCGATAAATTCTCCGAACAAACTCTTGGCAATCTCCCACAGATTTGCTGGTGCTGTTCACTCCTTACTACTCCAAACTCGTGGAGCATGGTATCAAGATTACTCATCATGAGAATAAGAAACATCGAGGAAATTTTCTCCCTATCTTGAGCTCTACTGCATGATCTGGAGTATAAAAGAAGGGTGAAATTCCTATATGTCCGAATAGCTTCCAACTTATAGATGTGGTCGACTACACACCAATAAGAAGGACTCTACTGGACACAGCTCCGAGACATCCTAGGACACTTTAAAACCTTAGGCTCTGATACAAAGTTTGTCACGCCCCAAAAATTGAGGAGCGCGACCGGCGCTCAATCGAGTAAACTCGACTGAGCAAGCCTGTTAGGTTTCGTTCTAGCCAAACCAATTCATGAATAAAGAGGAGATGAACTTCATTAATCATACTTTGTAAATATCTCATTAACAACTTCCATTTTGTTTCCATTAGCAGTATTAACCATAATGTCCAACATATTTCAATTTTTATAGTTATGATGAAAAACATATTTGCCAAATACCAATATTTCTAAGTTAATTTCTAATATAAAATACCACTCACAACCTATGTACGAAGCCTCTAAATACAATTGAAGAGTAATATAAAAATACCGGCAACAAGGCTCCGGCTATACCTCAAAAAATAAAGTTCATGATAAAAAATAATACAGGACCCCGAAATTAAGTGGGGCTCACTAAGTTGGCTGAAAAGACGATACGACACTAGGTGTGATAAACACTGTCTGCTATGGAACCACCTACATCCATTTAAAGATATATCGCCCCCAGAAAAAAAGGACGTTAGTGCTGTCGAATAGTACTAGTATGTAAAGGCAAACACCAATCTCAGTAGAATGAACAATGAAACAAAGAGAGGGCAGTCATAATAATCAATAAGTACTACACAGTAAAAACAAACAAAAGAAACACTAAGTAAGGATCACATAGTTTTTAATTCAATTTTCCATATTTTTAGGCTTATATTCTTGGTGCCAAGTGCCATAAATCACAATGCCACCTTATTTTTGTACAGAGTCCGATCTCAGCCCCACCGGCTAAGCCATCTCAAGTGAGGCATAACCATATCCATAATTTTATCCATAATGGCACCGTGTTCTTACACGGAGTCTAATCTCGACTTGATCAGCTAGGACATCTCACTTGAGACAATTTACAATTTCATCCACAATGCCACCGTGTTCTTACACGGAGTTTGATCTCGGCCCGACCGGCTAAGCCATCCCAAGTGAGACATATCCAAATTCACAATGTTAATCAGAAATCCAACATAAATTCCACCATGTGTACGGCATGATATTAGATCTCGCCCCGATCGACTAAGCCATCTCACTTGGGACATAACCTCTTTCAATTATTCATTTAATTCACATTTATTTTCATCTTCAATTAGATGGCACAAACAACCCCATTTATTAAGTAGTTCTTGGCACTTGGACACATTTTATAATTCAAATCTTTCCCTTTTTATTTGTTCAAATAATGTCTTCATCCATGTCGATAAGTGCTACCATATAAGGCATGCACATATAAAGAAAGAAAAAAAATCTTGGAGAACATAATCACCTTTAAAATAGCATGATTACATGGTAAACATTTAGAATAATTACGGAACATAAATCTTTCAACCCAACGTATTAAGGCAATCAATTCTAGCATGATCAAGTCAAAACTTACTCCAATTATTTGGACACTAAGAATTCAATTGTAAGAAGAAGAGTGTTAGTCGTACGTACCTCAATAGAGCTTTTAAGCAAATTTTAATTTTAGAAGTCATTTTAAGACAGTTGAGTCGAGGCTCACTTTGTAATCTGATTCATATATTTCTTCATTTCGTAGGCATCACTAGGTACAATTACAAACGTTGTCCATACTCTATTTTCGCAATTTATTTAATTCATTTTCAAACATCTTCATAGTTTATCAACCATTGCACACACTCAATCAAGACATTTAATATACATACGAGCGGTTATGAGTATTAAGCATATCCAGTTTTCCTTACCTAATCGATACACCACTTTTCATTTAATCCACAACTCAAAGCCATACCATTTTCATAAGCAACCCATACTTCAAACATCTATCGTTCAATATAAGACTCATTCGGAATGATCAAGTTTATGAGTTTATAGGGAATAACCGGGAACATAGAAATTAGGGATTTTGAGCCGGTCATACTTAAACTTACGGAAACATTATGGAATTTATTCCGAGAGAGAAAGTTTAGCAATAGTAATGTATAGAAATATAGCAAAATTCGATTAATAATTAGAAAGATTTACCATAGTGTAACTCTCTTAGGAATTTCATCAAACACCTAACATGGGAAATAGACTACAAGGTTCTATAATGGATATTTCTTCTTCCCTCAATCAATTTCAACAAGAACATCCCCAAAATAGTCATTTAATTCCACATATTATAGCTTAGTGTCTCATGCATGGCTTATTTCTAACCCCACAATATATTTTGGAATTCATAATCTCTTATATGAAATCTTAGAAGTAGGACTTACCTGGAAGGATAGTGATCTAGAGATGAGCTTCCTTGATTCTTGAGAATTTGTGCAAGATTGGGTGATTGGAAGGTTAGTTTCCCTCTTCTTCTCTCTAAAATACTCTCACCTCTCTCTAGATTCAGTAGAAAATAGCCTCAAATGAAGCACCAAAACTTATTTATCAAAATGGGTCGGATATGTAAATTTTCAAAAATGACCCCCGAAATCAATTATGCGGTGCAATTATGCTATAGCATAATCATTTTGTGGGTAGCAGAATTGTAGCAGAGTCATTATGCGACAGTATAATCGTCATCATAATTAATTATGCTACAACATAATTAATATGCGAGAACGTAATAGTTTGTCCGTCTTGATTCCACTTTGCGATGCTTATGCAGTCCAGAACCGTTTTGCTGTCACAAAATTGATCGCAAATTCAGCCTATGATAATTTGATCATAATTCTGTGTAGGAATATCAAAATGACGAACAGTTTGGAGCGTTAGAAACTAGAATTAAAATATTTCGCATGATCGGTTGCTCATCACATAACACCTTATATATATTTAGATATGCTCGTCCAAAGTGTGGACTTGTGTGAACTCATTTGGAATTTTAGCCGATTATGCAAATTTTCAAACTTGACTTAGACTTAGACCTCTCATTTGACCCTACATTACTTATTATATGACTTATACACTTATTTACCATATCCAATTGATATAAATTATTTTAATAGCATATAAAATATTGTAATTAGCCTACCTGGCATCACGAAATCCTAAATTACTTAGCGAATTTTTTCGGGGCCTTACAATGGTGACCCAAGTCACCAATTTATTTTAAATCCCAAATCGAGAAAATTTGACTCTATTTTAAAGTTCGCAAAAACTAGAAGACCGGGTAAGGAATTTTGTTAACCAGGGAGAAGGTGTGAGGTACTCCCGAATATTGTGTTTTAGCACGGTCGCTCAACTATTAATAGTTTGCCTAATTAGCTGATTTATTACATGTTTAAAACCCATTGTGCATTTTTAATTTTCAAGCCACTTTTAATTTATTTATGGAGTTTATTTGAATAAGTCACGATGTCGCGCACTTATTGCTTTTTGTACACATTGCAAATTGCGTCATGTGAAACGCACCCTCGATTTACAACATGTTTATTTTATTATTGTTTGAAGTTAGGGTTGAGTCACGTGAAACGCTCACTCGAACTGTTATGTATGATGACTATGTCAATGGAGCCGCGTCCATAATCACGATGATTTATTTAATTAACGCGTCTAAAGCAAGCTACGAAGTTTGTGACTAATTTCCTAATCTAATTTGAGATTATTGCGAGGTGGTTAATTTTGGAATGCAATATTGGGCAGAACATGATTTGAAAATTATTTAAAACAAACTTTTGGATGGACTTCTTGCTAAAACAAAGATACGGCCATTTTCTGGAAATCTTGGCATTTCATGTTGGATACAGCGTTGATCTCAAAGTCAACTAATGATTAAGCTTTATGAAAATATATAACTATTTGAGATATGAATAGCTAAAAGTTCTATCAGGCCCACATGGCTACTTGAATTTATGAATTAAAACCTTAAACTACTAATCAAGATTACTTATTCGGAGTTCCCGATAACAGATACCCTTAATGAGTTGTCCAATTTTTTATAGCTAAGTAGTTGACTAGTTTACTAAGTAGTCGACTGAAAGTAGAGGCAAGATAAAATTAAAGGCAGAATGTAAAGTTGAGAAATTAAATAACACCTAGAATTTTTATACTGATTTGGATTTAATGTGAATCCTACTCCATCTCCTTGAGTTTCAAGAGTGTTCTCTCTTCAAAGATCCTTGAATAACTTCGTACAAATATGTTGATGTTTTCTCGAACACCAACTATGTTTTTATTCTAAGTACACTTGTCATAATCGTGATACAATACCTCACCAATATTTTTCTCTCTTTCTTCTCTCTACTGGTTATACAATAAACTACACTTAGATTACAATGCATGTTTAGAGTAGAACAAAGAGCACGAAGTTGGTTTGATCAAAGTATGTCTTCTCTTCCTTGATGATAGGCTCTATATATATATATATATATATATATATATATATATATATATATATATATATATATATATATATATATACACATACATGCATACATACTTGAACTGTGCTTTGCTTTGATTGTGTCATGACCCAAACTCAACCTGTCGTGATGGCGCCTATATTGGTACTATGCAAGCCGACATTTACGAATTACTCCAACACTTTTAACAAAAATGAATTTTTAAAGCAATTTAAGTAGCAACTTCTCATAAATAAGGTAGAAAGATCCAAATACAACGCGGAAAACTCCCGAATCGGGGTTTCACAGAGTACATGGGCACCTAATGTCACAAGTTTTGAATACACTGTCTAAGATAGTTCGAACTAAATACAATAAAAGGAAAGGTAGGGAAGCAGAAACAAGGACTGCAAATGCCGTGCAACTACCTCGAAGTCTCCAAAGGTCAACTGTGCAAAGTATTAACACCCGATCGTGTCCGAAAATACCTGAATTTGCACACGAAGTGCAGGGTGTAGCGTGAATACAACAAACTTATCAAGTAACAATACTAAATAAAGAATTGAAAGTAGTGGCGAGCTCTGCAATTATAGTTCAATTTCAGTAATTTCAACATAGGAAAATAGGCATGCTTTCAAGTTTGAAATTTTAGGCTAAATTAGTTAACTCATATCAAATTCGAGTAAAATAGAATATAACATCTTTTAGAAAATTTCAGACAGTGATATATGGCAGCTAAGTGTAGCAATAATGAAATCAAGAGCATTCTCTTAGAGCAACAGTCACTATATCTTTCTCAATAGCTCAGCACTCGGCACCCAACACTCGGCACACAACACTCGTATTTAATAGGTACTTGCGGTCACTGGGAGTATGTATAGATTCCGGAGGGGCTCCTTCAACCCAAGCAATATATCATTGCAGCGTGCATCCTGATCCCATATATATACATATATATAACCATAAGACTCGTTGCGACGTGTAATCTGATCCATACATATACATCCCTAAAGCTCACTGTGGCGTGCAACCTGATCTACATATATATATTGCTCACAGCTCGGCACTCAGGCCCTAACTCGATCACCAACCTCTCTATTCTCTCAAGCTCTCAGAAATCATAAAATCAGCTCAAACAGAAATGATATAATGTATCAACAAGAAACAAGAAGAGACTGAGATATAATACACAAGTAAACCTATGATTGAGTACAAGACAACAATTATCAAATAATTCAACAAGTAGACGACCTCTACGGGTCCTAACAGTACCAACACATAGCCTAAACATAATTTGCAATCAAATTTCTATAACACATGGAGAGGATATAGCTAACAACAAGTTATTCAACTTCACAGTTTTTATGGAATGGACCAAGTCATAATTTCTACGGTGTACGCCCACACGCCCGTCAACTATCATGTGCGTCACCCCCAAACCAATCACATAACACAAAATCCGGGGTTTCATACCGTCACAACAAGATTTAGAACTGTTACTTACCTTAATCTGTGCCAATCTCTACTCAACCACACCTTTGCCTCGTGAATCGACCTCCAAATACCTCGAATCTAACCACAAATAATATGATACAATCAACACGGGCTAAATAAATCCATTCCACAAGAAAATACGAGATTATAAATCAAAAATCCGAAATCGACTCAAAGCTGGCCCCCGGGCCCACGTCTTAAAAAATAGAAGTCACAAGATCCGAAAGCCCATTCAATCACGAGTCTAACCATACCAAATTCATCAAAAACAATGCCAAATCGCTACTCAAATCCCCACAATCAACACTCCAAATCTCTAGCCTCAAGCCCCAAATTACACCTCAAAAATACAATAAATGGTGGGAAAATCAATGGAAAAAAAAGATTATTGATAATAAACAAGCACAAGGGACTTACCTAAAAATCTCATAAAACCCCTCTCAAAATTGCCTTAGACTGAGCTTGGAATGTCCAAAATGAAGAAAAATCACGAACCTTTGCTTTTATACATTTTGCCTAGTCAGACCGTTTCTACGGACATTTAGCCGCTTATGTGCCGCCGCTTCTGGGTCCCTTATCCGCTTCTGTGGAAGTCACCTATGTGACCAACTATTTCTGCAGTCAAAATTGCGCTTATGCGATTCTTTTTGCGCAGACGCGAATCGCACCTGCGAAATTCTTTCCACATTTGCACTCCACAGTCCACCAGCACAATCTTCACTTCTACGCCTCCCAACTCGCATCTGCAGTGCCCACTTTGGAAGTGCGATTATACTAGCAGCTGCAAATCTTCAGCAACTCTTTAAGTTCGAAACTTGATCTGATAACCACTCGAAATCAACCCGAGGCCCCCGGGACCTCAACCAAATATACCATCAAGTCCCAAAATATCATAGGAACATAGTCAAACCCTCAAATCACCACAAATAATATCAAAAACATGAATCACACATAGATTCAAGCCTAATGAACTTTGAAACTTCCAATTTCTACAACCGATGTTGAAACATATCAAACCATGTCCGATTGACCCCCATACTTTCCACACAAGTCATAAATGATACCACGAACCTACTCTAACTTCCAGAATCCTAATCCGACCCTGATATAAAAAAATTCACTCCCGGTCAAACTTTCCAAAATTTAGCTTTTGCCATTTCAAGCCTAATTTCACTACGGACCTCCAAATCACAATCCGGACATGCTCCTAAGTCCTAAATCATCCAACGTAGCTAACAGAACCATCAAAACTTTATTCTAGAGTAATTTACACATAAGTCAATATCTGGTCAACCATTCCAACTTAAGCTTTTCATTATCAAACTAAGTATCTCAATTCATTCCGAGATCTATCTAGACCCGAACCGACTAACCCCGTAATTCAAATAACAGCTATAAATCACATAAGGAGCAAAATTAGGGAACATGGCTAAAACTCTCAAAACGACCGGCCGGATCGTTAGAAATGGTGGAAGATCTTTGAGAGATTTGCAGTCCCAAGAGAATTGATCCTTGGAGTTGAATCAGTTTTAATTCATTACAAGAATAAGTGTGTAGATCCTTGATTTTTTATCTTGATCTTTGGTCTTTCCATCTGAGAGTGAATCTCCTTGAGAGAATTGTCCCTATATTAGTCCTTTGATTTAGGAGATTGATATTTTTCCTTTACGATACGTATCTTCAGTAGTCTGGGCAGGCAGAATTTTAGCAGCCTAGAGCTCCCCTAATCAGTCCTTCCTTTCTTATTCTCCATCATCTAGGCTGTCACATCTTTACATATCTTTGTCTTTCCTAGATCTCCTCTAATCTTGGATCTTCCTTTCTTATTCTCCATTTCAGATCTTTGCATATCTTTTTCTTTCTTTTCTTTTACTCCTTCCTTACTTGTCTTCTTTCGTACATCCTTGATAGTCTCGCTCTCATCCTCTTTTGCTTCGGGAATGGTCCTGCAAATAAAGGTATGTTATTTTTCATCATTGAAATCTAGATATAACCATCTCCTTCTTTGTAAGATGACAAAATAACATATAAAAGTAGTTTACCTCCCTGTTTAGTTAACTCTTTTCCTGTTATAGTCGACTCCCCCTCAATAGGGCAGCCATAAAAATATGTGAACTCGCAGTGATTGATACAAGTCGACTCCCCCTCAATAGTGCAGCCATAAAAATATGTGTACTCACAATACTGGATACATGTTATACTTATTTCTCCAGTTATGGCATCAACAAAAAGCATTATACTGGAAATAATATATTAACAAAATTAACCAAGAGTGGTTGTCCTAACAAAAATAAGCAAGAGTGCAATGGTAGTCATGCTCGTGCAGTGATTGTCCTACCAAGATTGGAAAACCAGATATAAGTAAGAGTATTGCAGATAGCCTCCTTCAGACGATCAAAGCTAGCATTCATCGTAACAAATACCCCATCTATCATGTCATGCACTTCCTTGAAAGCTTTGACTGCGTTCTCTACTAATTTGAGAATCTTGACCCTTATTTTGATATATCAGACCATGCATCCTTTGATATGTCATAAATATCCCAAGTGATTGAATGGGTAGAGACAAGAAGATCCTTGATGATGTTCAGCATGTTATTGATAGCAGTTAACTTCTCCACGTGTTCAGAATCGCACACAGTGGGATGGGAACCAGACACTCTGGCTTTGAATTCAGTCTTAATAGCCTTAACCTTTTCTTCTTACTTCTTAACCTAAGTATCTTTCACATAAACATACCCCATATTGGGAAAGACTTTGGAGTTGTAGGATCTGGTGATAGAGACAAAATGGTGGTTGGAAATAGAGATGATGTGGGCTTCGAGGATATGAGTGATAACTATACCATAGGAAAGACTTATGGGATCATTAACACTTTCAATCATGAAGTTGTGACCCAGGAGGGCATTTGACTTTGTGCTTGGTCACTAGATAGTAATCAAGAAAAGTATCCCATTAGGAAAGGTAGAGAACGAACCGATGCGAGGGAGAAGGGTTGTTTCAGTAATATGTGCGAGGACCCAGATTTCAAAGCTAATATCACTTGTACCTAACTGATTTTCAAAAAAATCAGAGAGAGACTCAGCTATGCAACTTTGTTTGATCAAAAGAAATTTTAAAGTCTTAAGGCCATGTATTTTTGAACAATATAGAGAAACCATAATACTAACACTGAAAATTAAGTTAATCAGAGAACAATCTAGAATCATGCGCTTCCCTTGAACTAGAGATTCTAACTTATCTAGCTTAGGGAACAAATATTTGCTTAAAACATCCTAACTAGGGCTTTATAGACTTTTAGGGAAGGCAGTGAAACAAAAGTTTGACCAACCTTGGAAATCAAAAAGTTCCTTTACCTTGTAGTTGGGGGCTTCCATGTCATTCAAATCAATCACTCTACCATGGGCAATTGGATTGTCTTTGAAAGTAATGAAGGTGTCTCTATTTGGAGTGTCCCAAAAGTTGATGTCAGACTCTAAAGTACTCGAGAGGTCTACTTTGGGTTTCTTTGGGGGGTTAAAGACTCATGATTTTCTTACATGGGTTGTTTACTAAGAGCTTTCTCTTTCAGGCTACGCGTACCACCGGAGAGCTCTGCCTGAGAGGAGGCAAAGCCTTCGGAGTTGTTTTAACCTAAATCAACTAGTTCTGGCGGCTATGAAAAAGGTTTTGCCCTTGAATGAGTTCTTTTTTGAGTGGAGGCAGAGGGTTTTTTGGCATTTTTTGCCATTTATGAGTTTAGAGAAAGGATTTCTAAGTGATAGTACCAATGAAAGAAGAATGGACGTGATTGAGAGGTTAAAAAGAAAAGATTTGACGGTTTAGTACAGAAAAGGAAAAGACGTCAGTGAATATGTTTGATTTTCTTTTCTGGATAGTTGTGAAAGATGTGAAAAGGAGGGAAAATAATTAATGAATTCTTACACACATAAAGAAATAGTAAAAAGGACTATAGAAAAAAATTAATTAGTAACACATAAGTCCTAATTTTTGGTATTAAGTAAAATAATGCCAAATAATTCCCTTAAAACACAAAACCCATATTCAAGCAAGGGTTTTGTGAAAATGTCTGCTAAGTGATTGATAGTGCTGACAAACATCAATTCTATATCTTCTTTAAGAACATGACTCTAATAAAATTATGCTAATATATAGATATATATATATATATAGAATTGATACATATATATACATATATATATATATATGTATATATATGTATATATATATATATGTTTAGCCCTAGAATCATGAACATGGTTTGTTGAGAGATATATATCACTAAAGTTGTTACAAAAATATTGAATAGGTTTAAAGGATAGTTCCTAGACGCCAAATTGATGAGACATCAAGAGTAATTGTGCATAACATTGTCCAATAGCTATATGTTCTGCTTCAATTGTGGAAAATACTATTGATCCTTATTTTTTGTTGTTACGGGAATTTAATGCTTTTTCCAGTAATTGACACATTCCATTGATGCTTTTCTTGTCTATTCTATCCCCTGCAAGATCAACATCTGAAAAACATTCAAGTTTAAAATTTTTAGATCGTGGATACCATAGTCCATAAGAGGTAGTTCCGATAAGATAGCGATTATTCATTTTACTATAGTCATGTGTGATTTCATAGGAGCTAACTATAACCTGACACATTTACACACACTGAACATAATATCTGGTCGGCTAGCAGTTAAGTAAAACAAAGATCCAATCATTCCACGGTACTTAGTTTCATCCACTATATTTTCCTTCTCATATTTGTCAAGATTTGTTGAAGGGATCATAGGTGTACCAATCGCTTTAGCGTTCTCAAGCCAAATTTTTGAATCAACTCCTTTTATGTACTTGGTTTGACAAATAAATGTGCCTTTCTTTGATTGCTGAATTTGAAGTCCAAAAAAAAATGCTAGTTCTCCCATCTTACTCATTTCCAACTCACTCTACATGAGATTTGAAAATTCTTTGCACAAAAAGGAGTTTTTTTAATGAAAAATGGAGATTATACTACTAAGCAAAAGGTTACATAGACATTACATAGTCTCGAAGGACATTACTATTGCCTAAAGTGGCTAGACTATTATAAACATTAGTAGAAAGATACTTAGTACTATTACAAATTCCATTTTTGTTCCTGTTTAATTCAGGCTCAACAAAAAGGGGTGGACGAGTATGATAAAAACACTTAGTAGGGGAGAAGTTTTTAACAACTTCTTTAGCTAATAGGTGCGCTACTTAATTTCCTTCTCTGAAGTTATGTCTCAAATTTAGGAGCTTCAACTGGCATTAACAACCTACATTCAAGAATAGTGTTAGAAAGATATTGATTGTCTTCATATAAGAGCTTGATGATTTTCCTTGGGCCTGTTTCAATTTTTATTATGAGGAAATTCATCTCTCTTGCAATCTTCAATCCTTCCTATAAACCCATTAATTCAGCGTGCGTGGATGATGTTGTATGACCTGATTTATGAAAATGAATGATCCAGTCTCTATTGTTATTTCTGAATACTCCACCTAGTCCAGCTACCATAGTGGTTTTTGAATAAGCACCATCTATATTTAATTTGACCGTACAAGTCGGTGGTTTATCCCATTTAATCTCAACCTTGAACTTATGAATTTTGAAATGATTTCTTTCAGTAAAAAAATTAAATTCCTAAGCTTGTTGTATAACTTTTTGGGCATTAAGATCAAGATCTAAGTTGTTAAAATTGTTGGTATTCCTATGTTTCCAAATGTTCCAGATGGAGAAAGAAAAAATGGTCTCCCAACCTGTTGAATGATTAGTATTATGAAAGTTATTTTCTTTTAGGCTCATTAGCCCGTGAGTGTTATTATCTATAGTTTGAGTCGGAATGCCTATATTGTTCCAAAAGTGCTTAGTAGTTAGGCACTTTAGAAAGATATGTTGGATATCTTCCACATTTTTCTTACAGATCGTGAAGGTGGCATCAATATTCATGCCAATATGTGCTAACAAGGCTCGACATGGGATATGATTATGGATGCATTGCCAAAGAAAATATTTAATTTTTTAGGGCAACAGAGGTCCCAAATCTAGCTAAAGGAGACGTTTGAAGTTTTATTAGGGTTTAATAGCTTGTAGCAAGATTTTGTAGAAAATAATCTATTTGAGTTTGGACCCCAACTTATAATGTCATAATATCATCGGCATAAATTTGAAGAATGAGATTATATTTAGAGGATCCTATGATAAATAATGTAGTATCTATTTTACCTATGATGAATCCATGATCAGTTAGGAATGAGCTTATTCTTTCATACTAAGCTCAAAGTGTTTTCTTGAGTCCATAAAGGGCTTTAGTCAACTTATAAGGAAATTGTGAGTTTTCAAAACCAGGAGGTTATTTTACATATATCTTCTCATCAATAAAAACATTTAATAAATCACTCTTAACATCCATTTGAAAAAGTTTAAAGCCTTAAAAATATGCATATGCAAGCAATATATAAATTGGTTCTAACCAGGCTACCGGAGCAAAGGTTTCATCATAGTCGACTCCTTCCTATTGTGAGTATCCTTGAGCCACCAATCTAGTTTTGTTCCTAATTACATTTCTATCCTCGTTCAACTTATTTTGGAATACCCGTTTGATTCCAAAGATTGTCACATTTGCTAGCATAGGCACTAATTTCCATACATGATTTTTGTTAGATTGATCAAGTTCATCTTGGATAGCTTGTACACAGCTGAAATCCTTTAAGGCTTCATCAACCTTCTTTGGTTCAATTTGAGAGATAAGTGCGATGTTGGCCTTTTTCTTGAGCACCCCTTGGTTTTTGTTCCATTGTTTGGATTTCCTATAATGAAATTCTATGGATATTCAGGTTCACTCCTCCATTCATTTGGTCTTGTTTCAGTAGATTGAGTAGTTGACTCCTTTTGAGGTTTAGTCTAGTTACTGATAGAATCATTAGTCAACTATGTAAGTTCGCAGCTGCTGTTAGTGGACTTTTGTGGTTCCTGAGACTTAGTTTTCTTTGATACACCTTGATTTAGTTTTCTTTGATACACCTTGATTTGTATCTTCATCACCTGCAATTAATCCTTCCTCAACCATAGAATTATTATCATCAATGATAACATGAATTGCTTTTTCTACACATAATGTATGTTTGTTGTAAACCCTAAAAGATCTACTATTAATAAAATAACTAAAAAATATACCTTCATCGCTCCTTTGGTCTAACTTACTAAGATTATCCTTACCATTGTTATGAATGAAGCATTTACTACTGAACAGGTGAAAGTAACCTATATTGGGCCTTTTATCTTTCGACAACTCATATAGAGTCTTTTTTTAGAATTGGCTGTATGAGACATCTGTTAAGGATATAGCATGTTGTGCTGACTGCTTCTGCCCAAAAATAATTTGGCAACGAGTGTTCTAATATCATTGTTCTAGTCATATCTTGTAAGGTTCTATTCTTGCATTCAACTACTCCATTTTATTGAGGTGATCTTGGGGCTGCGAAATTGTGAGTATATCCTTGATCATTGCAGAATTCTTCAAATGATCTACTTTCAAACTCACATCCATGGTCAGTTTGTATGGTTGAAATGAGATATCATTTTTCTCTTTCAATTCTTTTGCAGAAAATCTCAAAGTTTTTCAAGGCTTCATCTTTGTGAGACAAGAAAATCACCTATATAAAACATGAGTAGTCATCAACAATAACAAATGCATATCATTTACCTCCAATGCTGGCAGTTCTAGTAGGTCAAAATAAATCCATGTGTAGCAACTGTAAGGGCTTAGTTGTAGACACAATATATTTGGGTTTGAAGGAGTTTCTGGTTCTTTTTTTTGCCAAGTTGGCATGCATCACATACATGATTTCTAAGGAAGTTAAGTTTGGGAAGGCCAATAACTAGGTCATGTTTGGAGAGATTTTCAATTAGGTGCATGCTTGCATTGTGAAGATTCTTATGCCACATCCACGGGTCATCAAATATGGATGCGAAACAAATGTGACCGTGTAGAATTTCAATGACGTATAGAATGTAAATATTTTCATACCTTTTTCTTGGCAGAATGATTACCTCTCTTATCTTCAAGACGCAACCTGTTTTCTTGAATTTGTCATCATATCCAGAATTTCATAGTTGGCATATGCTCAGGAAGTTATAGTTGATTTCATCCACAAGATACACTTCTGTAATATAACAATTATTGAATGGAACCGTACCGGTGCCAACGATCTTACCTTTTGAATCATCACCAAATTTGACATTTCGTCCATTTATTTTTGTGACCTCTTTGAATAGATTCTTATCGCTCATCATGTGACTGAAAAATATATTGTCTAAATACTATTTTCCTTCCAGACTCTTTCTGTGGTGTTCCTGTAAAATAGAATTATTACCTTCTTTTAGGTACCCAAGCTTGCTTAGGTCCTTGTTGGTTAGTTATAGTAAGATCAGGACTATTTTTGGGCTTCTAAATCCATCTTGAAACATTTGATTTACGAAATCTACAAAAGAGATATTTATGACCAGTCTTATTACAATAATGACACACAGGGGTGGATTCAATTTTTGATCTACCTCTACTGTCAGTACTTGTAGATCTAGTTTTAACATGTCTTTTTCCAGTTGACTTGTAAGTCGCTTGGTTAGACCTGACAAAACTGTGACTGGTGGATTTGTGCATGCCATTAAGTTGCAATTACAATTCCTGAACCTCCTTTTGAAGAACATCTCTTTCGATTTCACAGACTTCAAGTTTAAGTTCTCGGTCTTTCTTTTTCCTATTGAGTCTCTTTAATTCATTTAGCATTTTTGAGAATCTTTCAGGGTATGATCAATAATATCCAGCAGTTCATTATATCTTTCATAGTAATAAGGTGTTACCTCACTTGTTTCACCGCGTTCCATGAAGCAATTTTCAATCTCTTGTTTGTTGTCATTTTCCAAAATAGTGATGAAACATAAATTTTCTATTTCTTCATGTTCAGAGCTGCCATCTTCCAAAGGATTTGTTTTTATTGAAACCTCTAGAGACTTTTCTTTTGAGATCCAGGCATTTAGCTCGAATATGGCCATACGTTTCACATTCAAAATATTTTTCATCATTTTTATCTTGTTCATCGTATAGTCTGGTTCTTCCGGATGACATTATTCCCCTTTTTTTCTTTCTATATCTTCTCATTAATCCATTCATATTTTTTAATAACATGGCAATTTCTTCTTCCAGTGCCTTTACATCATCATCATTATCATTCTTAGATCCTTTAGTCATGGCTTTGAAAGCAACGATTTTCTTCTTTTCTTCTTGATCACTTTTTTTTTAGATATGTTTTCTCAAAAGCTATAAGGTCTCCAATCAGTTCATCACATGATAATTTGTTCAGGTTTTGAGATTCAAGTGCAATTACTTTTTTCTTCCATGTAGTGGGCAAACTTCTTAGAATTTGTCGAGCTTGTTCACCACTGGAGTATGATCTACCAAAAGCTTTCAGATTTCCAATGATTTTGTTGAATCGTCAAAATATTTCCTTAATAGATTCACCCTCTTTTATCTGAAAGAGTTCATAATCATGAACCAATAGATTTATCCCCGTTTCTTTTACTTTGCTTGTTCCTTCATAGGTAACTTTCAGTTTGTCCCATATTTTGTTGGTTGTATCACAGTTTAAAATTTTCTCATATTCTTCTCTACCGATGGCATTATATAACAAATTTTGTGCCTTGGCATTAACTTGAATTACTGTTATTTTCTCATCAGAGTAGTCATCTATGTTGTCTGGAACAGTAGATGATTGCCCTTCAGCTTTCTTGTCAGACTATCTTGCATGAGGTGGATAATTTTTCTTTTTTATTATGCGCCACACTTTGATGTTATTGGACTTCACATATGTTTTCATGCGAACTTTTCAATGGGTGAAGTGTTGTCCATTGAAATATGGCGGCCTTACCTAAGATGTCCCTTCTTGTAATAGTGCCTCAACAGTTACTTGGTTTGGCATGAACTTTTCACACTAGCTGTTAATCAAAAGGGTAAATATGTAAGATCTACTTTGATACCAATTGAAAGTACAAGATGGGAGGTGAATTATCAATTTTTCTTTTTATAGATAAATAGTCGACTAGTTTGCCAAGTAGTCGACTAAAAGTAGAGGCAAGATAAAATTAAAGACAAAATATAAAGTGCAGAAATTAAATGAAACCCAGAATTTTTATACTGGTATAGGTTTTATGTGAATCATACTCCGTCCTCTTTGGTTGCAAAGGTGTTCTCTCTTCAAAGCTCCTTGAATAACTTCATACAAATATGTTGATATTTTCTCGAACGCCAACTCTTTTTTGGTTCTAAGTAGACTCGTAGTGATTGTGATACAATGGCTCACTAATATTTTTATCTCTTTCTTCTATCTACTGGTTACACAATAAACTATACTTAGATTATAATGTTTGTTTAGAGTAGAACAAAGAGCACAAAGTTGGTTGATATGTCTTCTCTTCCTTGATGACCTGCAATATATGTATACATAAACTTTGCTTTGCTTTGATTACGGTAGATGTTTGAGAGATCTGCAGTCCTAAGGGAATTGATCCTTGGAGTTGAATCAGTTTTGATTCATTCCAAGAATAAGTGTGGATCTTCCTAATTTTAGATCTTGATCACTGGTCTTTCCATCTGAGAGTGAATCTCCTTGAGCGAATTGTGCTTAGATTGATCCTTTGATTTAGGAGATTGATATCTTTCCTTTGCAACGCATATCTTCAGTAGTCTGAGCAGGCGAAATTTTAGCTGCCTAGAGCTCCTCTAATCTTGGACCTTCCTTTCTTATTCTCCGTCGTCAAAACTTTGCATATCTTTTTCTTTCTTGGATTTTACCCATTTCTTTCTTGTCTTCTTTTGTACATCGTTGACAGACTCGCTCTCATCCTTCTTTTCTTCTGAAATGATCATGCAAACAAAGATAAGTTATTTTTCATTATTGAAATCTAGATCTAACAAAATACTCTAGACCAATTTGATTATAAAGTGTATTAACTGGAGTAGCTTGAATAACCATTTCCAATATTCCCTAACAAATTAGGCCCCTCAAGATTTAGGCCAATGAAATGTTTAGTCCACTAAATTTTATTTGAAAATTCAACGAAAAAAGAAGATCGAATTAATAAAAGCTTCTACACGCTAAAGTACTTGAAATTTAATGAACCTATAAATATACTCTATCCATTCACCTTTACTTGACATGTATACTACAAATAGATTTTTATATTTACTTATCACTTTACGCACAGTATTTATTACTCATTTCAAATTATTTTTTTAAATTTAATAAAATATGTATCAATTAATATGAATATCATAATAAATTATATATTTTATTTATTATTTTTTAAGGAGAATGAAAAATCAAGACGTGCCAAGCAAAAGTGAAACTTATATCTATCTGATCTGATCTGATCTGAGCACTTACCAAAGCATATTCTTCTTAGGCTTAGAATGTCTTATTTTTTATTTGCCATAGAGGAAAACAAAAAAGGCTGCGGTCATAAGTGCAATTATTAAGTCAAATGACAGCCTTTCTTTGTTTAATATCTGAAAATATATTGTATATATTACACCAGTATACACCAAAAGGTTATGCTGGTTTTTTTTTTTAAATTTTCCTATTTCATGCTCAACACAACATATTATAAAGTAGCATCTAGGAAAACTTTTTGTTGCCATCCGTTTTGCTTCCAGGACAGAGTCAAATGCAGAATCAATCTGCATGGGGAAAAAACTGCATAAATTATTGTGCAATAGGGTGCCATTACTTTCAAACACAAGAAGTTTATGTTAACATTGCCATCATTTAACCAGTTAAATCGAGAACCACCAAAAAAATATATATAGGAAAAATGAAACCCTATTATGCTCAAATTGAACGTCCAATTACACGATTAATAAAGGGTAGCTCATCCGTATTGAACATCTAATTGCTTGGATTTGAATTATTTTGAGAATTCAATGCCTGTTTTATATATATATATATATATATATATATATATATATATATATATATAT
>MU687571.1:33924-44265 GCA_026770625.1 Nicotiana glauca | reverse complement strand
GCTGATGCTACACTCTGTGCATTTCTTGTGCACAGATCCAGGAGCAGCTTTTGGACAGCAGCAGTAGGCTTTCTATCTGGGAGCTATCTTCAGTCCAGAGACTCTCGAGGTAGCCCAGCTGGCGTTCGCAGGCCGAAGTCCCTTTCCTTTATTTCAGTTTGTTTTCATTGTACCGAAACAGGCATATGTATTTTTCTCATATTCAGACTTGTTTGTAGTATTCTATAGTAGTCCGTGAGATAGTGACACCAGATTTTGGGTAGTGATGTGTTTCAAACTTCCGAATTTTTATATCGTTTGTTAAAAACTAAAGTCTTCCGCACTTATTTAATTGCTGTTAGAATATTATATTGTTGAGGTTGGTTAGAGAATGTGAAATGTTTGGCTGGTCTAGCTACGTTAGTAGGCGCCATCACGACGCCCGATGGTGGGATAAATCCGGATCGTGACAGTACGCAATCATACCTCTACCTTGAGAAGTTAGAAAGACTATTTTCGATAAACTCTCGGCAATGATTTTGAGTTTACTGTGATAAAGGTATAGTGAATGCAGCTCCTCTATGTGATGGAGTTATTTTGTTGAGTTGTTTAGATAAAATCATTTAATACCATCATGGAAGTCGATCCTCTTTTACGAATTTGGTGTAACGGTTCAGATTTACCATAATAATATGAGTTAAGTTTTTAAATAATTAACTAAACTAATGTATGTTTTTTATAAATAGAACTAAAATAACTTTTGTTAGTTTAAAAATAAATTTGGTCAAAAAAGTTTTAAGAAAAGGCCAAGTAGACATGACAATCAGCTAAAATGCTATGACATTGTATCAAATTGTATGTTTAATCAATACACATATAATATACATACATTTCAATTATAAGCTTACACGTGTTATTGTTATTTTCAAACCAAAAATATCGTTTTTCAACCTTTATTTTAGCAAGTAAATCAACTGGAAATATCTTACCATTTCTGATCGATTTCGTCAGTCGTGGAATTGAGTTAATTATATCAACGTTATAATCATTATACCTTATCATATCTTATCATCTCCCACAGAAGTTGAAAGAAAATGCATAGTCCAAAAAGGCTATAGCATATGATTAGGGGTGTCAATGGTTATTTAAAAACCGACTGCACCGACCGAACCGAACCGCACTGAACCGATTTTTAGATTTTTTTAAATAAAATCGTAAGTTTTTATATAACTCTATAACCGTACCGAAAAATTAGGGTAAGTTTTTTATTTTATTTAAAAAATCAAAAAATAACCGAACCGAACCGAATATATATATATATATATACTAAATTTTTTGGTCTTAGGCCTTGGGCCTTGAGCCTACAAGTATTTAATAACCAAAACCTACTTTTAAAACCTATTTTACCTACGACTATTTCAATTGGAGTTTGGAACTACTGCTGGCGTCAGGCGTCCTTAATTTTGCAGCAAAGCACAAGGTTTGATTTCTCTTCTCTTGGACTTGGATGCCTATTAATTTCTCTTATTCAACTATGCATGTTGCATAGTATATCAAAATAAAGTTTGCGCAAACTTCAAATTGGCAATATCAAATTTAAATAAGTACTTTTGTTAAGTTATTATATGCAACGTTGCTACTAGTATATAATGCTGTCATATGCTATCTATCATCATTGATTTGTTAGTCTTATTCTGTCTGAAATTTTATCATTTAAAAACTTAGAAATATAGAATATTTACGTGTACAAAAACAGAATAACTAGTAGTAAAATATCTTACATTGTTCTTTATATTTTGTTATAAAGTACTATTTTATTTATATTTTTTATAAGGAGAATTTTTCACTAAAGCAATATTGCTATCACAGTTTAATGACATATATTTTTAACTTGATAATCTTACTTTTTAGAATCTTAGTTCTTTCTTTTAGTTACTAGTAACTTAGTTTTGATTTATTATAACAGGTTGAATTTATGGAGCAATCTCTTCAACAGAATATCTCTGATCATGGCAATGATGAAAATAGTACAACAGGTTCTAAAGCAGGCATTCCTCTCCGACCACTTCAAAAACGAAAAAAGACCAATCAAAAAGTTCCTCAAAAGAAAAATAGTGATCATTGGTCAGAAGCTTGGCATTATTTTACTAGAATTGAAGGAAGTGAACCAGTTAAGGCTGCATGTAATTATTGTAAAAAAAGAAATTATCGCTTCAGGGCGAAATGGCACTTCGGGCATGTGGAACCATTTGGATAGGTGTAAATTATATCGTTACAGAAGAGAAAAAAATCAAAAATCTATAATTGATTTTACCATCAAAGGCGAGGAAGGTGATAAAACAGAAGTTGGTAAACTAAGGCCTCTTAATGTAGAGGAGATTAGAAATGCCCTTGCTGCCATGGTTATTATTGACGAATTGCCATTTAAGATTGTAGAAGGAGAGGGTTTTAAGAGATATAGTAGAGTACTTGAACCTAGATTTATTATCCCTTCAAGGAATACAGTTGTAAAAGATTGTCTAGAGCTTTATATGAAAGAGAAATCCATTCTGAAAACGATAATTAAAAATCATCGTGTGTGCCTTACCACAGATACTTGGACATCAATTCAAAATCTTAATTACATGTGTCTCACAGCACATTGGATTGATGATGATTGGTTGTATCAAAAGAGAATTTTAAACTTTCAGCTTATTGAGAGCCATGCGGGAAGGATTATTGCTAGTTCTATTGAGGAATGTTTAATTAATTGGGGAATTGAAAGTGTTCTTACAGTAACAGTAGACAATGCAAGTTCTAATGATACATGCCTTGATTACTTGATGAAGTGTGTTAAGTGGAAAGATTCAATTTTAGACAACAAATACATGCATGTCAGATGTGCAGCTCACATTGTTAATTTAATTGTAAAAGAAGGTTTAGCAGAGCAAGATAAGGCCATTATTAGAATTCGAAATGCAATAAGATATGTGCGATCCTCTCCTGCCAAGTATAATTTGTTCAAAAAATGTGTTGAGAAAGAGAAGATTTCATGGAATCATCTTGTTTGTCTTGATGTTGATACTAGATGAAATTCCAAATATAAAATGTTGGAACATGTTGAGAAATTTGAGAAAGCTTTTGTAAGGATGAAATTAGATGATCCAAATTATAAGAAGTACTTTGATGGAGGTTATAATGGAGCCGGAGATGAAAAAAAAGAGACAAAAAATAATAAAGATAAAGGTCAAAAAATTATTGAATTTTCCAATAAGAATGATGTTAGTAATTTTTGTGAAGAATTGAGAGATGAGAGGAAGAAGTCAGTGAATAAGAAAAAAAGAGATAAGAAAATCATTGGCCTTCCTAAGCATGAAGATTTTCAAGCTGCAAGATGCTTTGCAAAGTTCTTAAAGTTATTCTATAATGTGACATTGAAGTTTTCTGGCTCATTGTATACTACTTCTAATACTTTTTTCCGTGAATTGGTTGCTGTTTATTCTGCAATTGAATCTCTTTCTCTTAATGAGGATGATGGCATGAGAAGCATGGCACTAAAAATGATGGAGAAATTCAATAAATATTGGTCCTTTAATAGTAAGACCAATTATTTATTGTTTGTTGCTATTGTGTTGGATCCACTTTTCAAGTTAGAATATGTTGAGTTTGCTTTGGTGAAATGTATGGTCATGACAATATCTTAATAAAACCAAGGATTGCTAGTGTGACAGAGTGTCTGGATGAGTTGTATCATGAGTATAAGAGATTATATACATTTGAACATGAGAAATTTGAAGATTTAACTTCTAATGAAGTTTCTCATGGAATGGATATTGATGAATGTGATAAAAGTTTAGACTTTCTTGACTCTCAATTCGCAAAGCGCATAGAATCACAAAAGAAAATAGAGAATACATCGGAGGTAGCCAAATACTTGAATGATGAGTTAGTTGAAAAGAGAAATGAATTTGATCTATTGGCTTGGTGGAAAGGAAATATAACTAAATTTCCTATTCTCTCAAAGTTGGCCAAGGATGTTCTAGCCATTCCGGTGTCTACTGTATCCAGTGAACAAGCTTTTAGTACTAGTGGTCGTGTAATTGATTCATTTAGGAGTTCTTTAATTTCTAAAACTGTAGAAGCTCTTATCTGTGCGCAAAACTGGTTGCGTTCTACTCCTGTTGATTTACGTGAATCGCTGGGTAATATTGAAAGTCTTGAAGAGATTGAAGAAGGTAGTAAGATTTTCTTTATTAATTTAATTATTTTCTTTATTAATATGAAAGATCACAATATTCATTAAGTTAATTTTATTTGCTTTACTCTTTGCAGATTGTTTGAATTCAGCACCAACCATTACTGCTAATTTTGATAACTAATTGAGGTTCATGACTCACTTGTAAGAGAACAAAATTAATTAGTTTCATCACATGTTTTTTTAATTAAAAAAATAATAATTTACTTTTCTCTTTCTTTACAGATAGAAGGTGAGTTGATGTTCCTGATGGTGTCGTTGCTGCCTCACTACCTTATTAGATCAATTATAAGTTTTGTTATTTTATATAATTTATAAAGTTGACTGTTAACTATCAAATTCTTTTCATTATATTATAGGTGATTGGTTGCAGGTGTTAGTGACAATGTGTCAATTTAATAGTTCTATTTTGCTTTTTCTTTTTGTTATGTAGACTATTACGTGCAACATTTTAGCATGTCTTGGTTAAGCTGAAGCAAATGTAACTGATAAATGATGTGTGTTGACATCCATATATCCCTCATTTCTGCAATATTATACAATTTGTGCATGAACTATATTTTAGCTTTCTAAACAAATATATCTGATAGCCTTTAGTTGTTTATTTGTCTTCGTCAGCTTAATGTCTTTTTGAATTGTTTGGAGTTTTTGCTTCATTATCCTTCTATTCCCTACGAAAAAGTTGGAGAACCAAATACCTCCCATTTTATTTTAGTTGATAGTTTTTATTCTTACCAAGGGTCTTTCGTAAACAACCTCTTTACTCTCCAGGGTAGGGGTAAAATCTGTGTACACTTTACCCTCTCCAGATCTTACTTATGACCCCAGACCTTACTTGTAAGAAGTCACTGGGTTTTTGTTGTTGTTGTTATTTTATGAGTATGTACTTATTTAGAGTAATCTATATTTTGTATATGACTCTTATATGGAATTTTAAAAATATATCGAAAATTAACCGAACCGTACCGAAACCGAAGAGAAACCGAAGAGAAATCGAAATAAATGGTACGGTTTTGAAAAGTCCAGTTTTGATTATAAACATAGAATAACCAAAAAATTGATGTGGTATACAATTTATAAAATAACCGACCGAACCGAACCATTGACACCCCAACATATGATCATGTCAAAAATAAATCTAAGATACTTTTTTACAAACGGACAATATAGAGCCAAGTCCCAATCAAAAGTTGGAATAGTTTAGAAAGTACTAGCCTAAAGGAAGAGTCTAGCAAGTGCATATCATTATCACTCAACTTCTTTTTGGCGTTTACCTTTTTTCTTTTTTTTCTTTTTTTTCTTTTTTTTTAATGTTTACACACAGATTAGATTTATTGATTTTTTTAATTGGTATGCATAAATTATACATGATTATATACATATTATATATTATTAATATATAAATTATATATTCGTTGACTATTCTTAGTTTAAATGATTGAGTCAATGACTTTATAGGTTAATTCTTCTTCTTCTTTGTGGTTTTTGGTGTTTCAACATCATAAAACAGGAATTCAACATTATTCCTGAATTTTTATGTGTTATAGTACACGCCATCTGCATGAATTCATGCGTTCAATCCCGTATTTTCTATTTGGTGGGCCCATCAAAAACGACCTAAAAAATAATAGTTATCGCTCGTTTTTTTTAAAAATATTTTAGAACAATAAAATAAAATTTCACATGATTCTTAAATTTTCATGTGCTATATATAATCTACGCTATCTGCATGATTGATTGTTGGGTGTAGGGGGAGGGTGGAGGAGTGAGCCTAAAGCTTTTCCTTTTTCCACTTTATAGTGGCAAAAGAGTTTTTCATAAATCACTTCCTTAGCTTGGTCTAACAGGGAAAGCAAATAACCATACTAAATCAGACATAATGCCAAAGCGAGTTTTCACTAAATCAGACTTGAAAAATGCTACTGCCGCAGAATTTCTGTTATTTTATTTATGATAAAATAATTACGGTATTATGTTTAATTGTATAAGTGCATTTACATAATTACCCTTTTTTTAATTCTAAATAAATTTAACAATAAAAATTGATAATACTTTTTGTTTAGATAGACAACTAAGTAAACTTTTATTTGCCACAAATATGTGTGCATATAAGAAATATTAAGTATTATTTTTTTGCTAAATATATATAAATATTATAAATTCATAACTAATCTGAAAGCGTAATCGTTGTCTTCTCACCCATGCCTATGTAATATGAAATTCATGATAAGTTCCGTGTTCAAATAATAATAAAAATATGTATTAGCTTAGAAAATATTTTTCTGTAATAAATCTTAATACTAATGAAGGCCGCCGGGCCTAATTGCCCTGAATTAACTGAATGTGGAAGTCATTCCAAAGCTTCTCTTTCCTTGTATATCATTTGGAAAGACCTTGCTAATGCCTTTCTTAACATTAGACATAGGCTACCAGGAACGAAGATGACATAAAAATGATAAAGCATGGAATTGTTGTTAACCATTGTTACTTATTTATTTGAAATGAAAGAGAAGTCATGTAAAAAATATTATTAAATTTAAAAATAAAAATATAAGAGAACTTAAGAATCACCTTGTAATTAGTGCTTATCGGGCAGATAATTATACTTAATGATTATCTGATTATAAATATAGTAATCCGCTAGCCATCCAATAAGATAACGGACGGATTGACATCAGATTAACAATTATCAGGTTGCTTAATAGTTAAACCAAATAGAACAAAATTTGACAATCATTCAATCAATACCAAAACTACACATACTGCCATACACATATTAATCAGCAGATATTCCTTTCTTCCTTATATTCTCGCACCCCAAGTACATGCAAGATGCATAACACATGCACATTTTGGACATTTTCAATTACATATACATCTTATTTCATCAATACCAAGACTATACATATTGTCATAAACATATTAACTAAATTTGTAAAACCAGAAAAGTACATTAGTTCAATAATCCCTCAAACTTTCAAAAGGACATTCATTCATAATCAATCAAACATTCCTATTCGTTCTTCACAAGACATAAGGACATTCGTTCATCCAGAAAAGCAGACGGACAAATCCAGTCCAGTACTTCCAGTTCATTGCACTACAATATAATCACTAAATATAATCACCGATCAATTGCACAAAACTTATCAACCATCCTCCCGTTCATCTAACAAAAAGTATTAGAACATATAATGTTCAATAGTATTTTATATACATATGGGTAAAAGTATAAATATAAAAATTCTTAACGGATTAATGGTTTACCCGATAAGAAAATTGAGTGATTCGGATCCAAACTGTTAAGCCGTTAATTATAAAATCTCAATCCGCTCTCCATCGATTATCCCGATAATTCGATACCAATAAGCCAATAAGTCATCGGTTCGGTTCGGTTCGGTTCGATTCGGTTAACGGTTTTGATTCGATTTTGAACAGCCCTACTTGTAATTATACAATGTGATTACCATCAATTCCCACATTCCCCTAGAGAACTAAAGAATATAATGGTCCTTCTTAATTACATCTAATCTCATAGTAAGTAATTATTTAATTTGGCCGAACAAATAGTTCAAAAGATGTAACTACATCTAAATTCGATTTACAAAATGACTTTCAAAAGAAGCTCAAGGTGATAATTATGCAGAGGTCACAAACTCCATATATTTGAGGAGTGTGGAAATTAATTTATTAGGAAGATCCCTTTATTTTGGGACATACTGTAATGTCTCTCTGCTGCTCTTTTTTCTTAATAAGAGGTGTTTGGCTCAAGAAATTAGTGAATTATTTTGAGATTATGTTTATCCATATTATTAGCTAATATTAGCATTAATTTTGTATTAAAATCTTAATATAATAACTTATCTCATGCACAAGACGAGATTGATTATCCAAGTTATTATTCAAATCCCAATAAATTAATCAAATTTTGCACGTAGTTTGCAATCATTTCATAGCTGTCAAGTATCTAATATATTATTTTTGATTTTAGACATTTCTTTTCTGTATCCGACGAAAACAAACTTTATAAAAATGCAGTAATCCACTAGTATTAACATGTGAAGTAGTTGTACACGGATTTTTATAATACGCTCATATGAATATAGTGCTAATATATGATTTATTAAATGAAAAGTTTGCACAATTGGCGAGAAGGATACCGTGAATTAACGTATGTCCCGCGGATTTTGGACTAAAACAAATCCAATCCACTAATTTTAGAAATTAGCATTTCCATCCACCAATAATGCAAATCTTACTATAATAATTCAAGTGGGAAATTTAAAAAATATAAATGTGGGTCCAATATACCCATTTCCCTAAGATTTAGACAAAAATTAGTACTATACTTTAGAAAGATCCATGCATCTTCCTCTGTGGTATGACCACATGTTTCTTGTATTTTTCTTTGGCTTCCTAGAAAATACCAAATTAGAGGTACATTTATTTCAGCGTTTTCTATATTGATGTTCGGTAATCGCATTGAGATTTGATTAATTCTGAGTTGTGCTGTATAAGACCCTTTAAAGGGGAAAACATTCTTTACCAAATTTTTTTCCAGTTACCGAACTCGTAATTCGAGACCTTTAATTAAAAATAAAGAGATCGCACTCATTCCATCGCAACCCTCGATATCGAATCAGAATTAAGAATATTCGCTTTTGTTGAAGAGTACTCCCTCTGGTCCAAAATAAGTGATCTTTTGGATATTTTTACATAAATTAAGAAATCCACCTTTTAGTATTAATTAGCAATGAAATTGACCATATTAACTTTTACTATCTCACATAAACACTCCTAACACATATTCCAACACTATTTACTCCAAGGACAATGTAGGAAAAAAATAATTAATTTATTTTTGAAATTTGAAAAAATCACTTATTTTAAACCACAAGAAAAAGACCAAAAAATCACTTATTTTGGACCGGAGAGAATATACCCTAGATCTGTTCATATTTTCTTTAAGTTTTTTTTTTTTTTTTAAACTTATAATTTTCTTTTAAATTTACAAAAAACCAAGTGGACTGCCGCAAATTGAAGGTTGGCTGCACATCTCTGGTTTCCATCAAGAGATGATATAGACTCATTGCTTAATCTATTACTTCATTCGTCTGAAAACGAAAATTATTGGTGTCCAGACCATAAAGATCAGTGTATATAGTTTGACTATGAGTTCGAAAATTAATTTCTTAATCTTCTTGAACAAAAATGTAGACTTGATTACACTTTTAAAGTTAAAGGTGATCTCAGTAGTTTTAAGAAAATCATAATGAAAGAAAAACTTCCTCACTTTACACATATTACATAATAATAGTGTCAACTTTTTCTTAGATAAAGCAAATACTTCTTTTACATGCTATTTAAGAAGAAGAAAAAAAATCCAACCAATGTGACATGCGTACATTATATACGATAAAATATGCTATGTCAAGTGGTCGCACAAGAGAGTAACGCGTGGAGTCGAAAGCAGAGGATAGGTAATACTGAGGGGCAACTATTCCGCTTGTCATTGGAAAGATTGACGCTCGTGAAGATGCAATAAATACCCTTGGCCCGGTAGCATTTAATAGAGAATATTCCCCAGCATTTAGTGCACTGTCTGTTATAAAAAATTTGCCATTTATGCTCACTGTTATACCTTCTTCAATGACCCTCATAATTGACATTAAAGAAAGATGTGATCCTAGGACCTTGTTCCCTAGGTGAAACAATAAATAGTGAGCTCTGTTATCATTGTAAATGACACAAATTTTCTGGCAAACTTATGTTATAATCAATCCTAGCTCTATATATTTTATCTTCTTATTCCTTGATTTCATAGTTGTTGTGCCTAGAGTCCTTGCTCCCAGAATTACTATTCTGCTATTTTGTCTTCATTTAAGGCTAAGTATTGCGTATTTCTTCAATTAGTTTATTATTTTAGAATAGAATCGAATTAATTCACTTGTCAAGAAATCACATATAAATTCAATTGTACCATTTTACGAGTAAACGCTTTGGTGCCCATCGTAGGGCCTAAACAACCCTGTAATTAAGTTGTTCATTGCCTCTTTTACTAATGTGTTTTGATATTTGTCTTAGCAAAAAATACAAAAAGGTAGATAATGGTGTTAACGACACACACA
>MU687552.1:19280-33472 GCA_026770625.1 Nicotiana glauca | reverse complement strand
GGGGGGGGGGGGGAGTCCAAATTAATCACTATAGGAGGAGCCGGCGTGAACACGACCATGCACCTTATCAATGGCCTCTCCTCCTCCCCATCTGATGGCGAGTCCTATCTAGGGTGCACCACCCCCGATGGCCCCTCATCCCACTTTGCGGCCCGTGCTGGAGAAGGAGCTGCTGAAGATTCAACTGACGCCGCCCTCGGTATTGGGCGCGGCACCGGCGCTGCAGTAAACCGAGCAATCGCACCCGGCCGGCGGAAGGCCAATTGAGGGGCCCTGACACGGCGTGCCTTCCCTGATCACAGAAAAGCAAAGTTGATAAATAAAATTGAATCAAAGCAGAACAGAAGAAGAAATCAACTTTTCACCTGTAACAGGCCTACGACCATGCCTCTCCCAGAAAGACGCCCATGTGCGTATCCCCTCCGTATGGGGGAGCACGGCCTCAACCCACCCGCGTATCCCAGCTAATGGAGCCGGCGGCGGCTTTTCGGATACAAAATCGACACGAGTTAGCGCTTACGAACACAAAACGTAAGGAGGGGTAGAAAAATGAATTCGACGATTAAAGAACTTACGTGCATGATTCCAAGCCTCTGGGAACCCACTGGGGCACGCCACTAAATGTTCAGTCCTAATGTAAAAGAAGTGCTCAAAAGGGCGAGGGTCGACCTCGTCATCCAATTTTGCAGTCAGGCCCTTCGACCCACAAGGGCACGCTTGAATCATGGTACCGCGAACTCTCTGGGGAGCATAGAGACTGAGCACATGTTGCAGCGTAACCTCCCTACCGGCCAGTTCTGCATACTTGATGAACATTGCCAGCAATTTGTAGAGAGAGGGAGTGAGCTGACCCGAGCATACCCCGTAATAATGACAGAAATCCACCACCAGCATTGGGAGCGGAATCTTAAACCCCAATTTGAAGGGATAGGTGTAAAAAATGCATTATCCCCTGCAGTCGGTATGGACCCTCTGATCGCTTCTAGCAAGAACAATGTCGGCATGGCTGGGGATAACCCCCTGTTCCCGTAGTTCGGCCATCCCAATTTCCCCCATTAATGGGGCTTCATCCACCGGATCCTCCCCACCATCGACAGTGAAGTCAGTCATCAGGCCTCCGGGCAGAGATACTATCTCGTCGACTGATGGAATTTCATCGGTCTCCGCCTGTTCTGCACCCCCCATTGCCGGAGGTGGCCCTTCAACTACCGGAGAGTTGATCGGAAAATCCGTCGGAAGAACACCTTGGGAAGAGCTGCCTGCCATTGTTGATTTACTAACGAGAAAGGAATAAAGTCTGGTGGATAAGACGAAAGTTAGAACGATCAAAGAGAAAAGATGAAGGTGAGTTAGCAGGAAGAAAAAGCTTCTTCAGAATCACTCTCAGATGAACAATGAAAATATGAGAAGTGGATGCCTCAACCCCTCTTTATAGGCAACATAAATGGCTTTCGCGGAACCCAATAACCATCATTAACTACATGACCAACCACAAACCGGTTCGGTTCTACAGAAACGTGCGTCATTATGACAAGCTTCACGGAGCGACTTCTCAGTCACCCACCAGCGTCTCGCCGTCGGAGTGATTGTAACGACCTATGAACGATGAAGAGATGTTCTGTGCGCCTTCAAAATTTTGGACGTCGCCAAATACGTACCAAGCGTACCCTTACTCCCCTCGGCCACACCACATACGGCCCGTCCAACATAGTCGACGGTTATGCTCCCAAACAAATGTGAGGATCAGAGCGCAACGAAGCTCGATCTCACTCGAATTAAGTTAAAAGGTCAAGTGCCTTTGCCAAGAAGAAGCATTCAATCTTGATCGAACGACGACTTGATAACGCGATAACAAAACACTAACATTCTACAAGGCTTAGGCCATCGCCAAAGAGAATTCGACCTCGACCGAAGCAACAGTCGACCCCCCTATCCGAGTTTCTCAAACTGCAGTCGATGCAGTCCGCTCATCGAGCTCGGCCAAAGTACGATCTCAATAAGCGGAGGGACTAACTGTATGGGTCGGAATCCGCCCCCACGATCATTAACGGAGCTGCTCTCGTCTTGAGCTAATTCATAATTGATAAGTGGTATGACCACTTATTAGTAACGTTATTTAATTCTTATTCTCTTCGATCAATGAGGGCACGACCCATCCGCCCCCATGAGGGCGAAACCCTAACGTGGTCATGGCCACTTACTGCCAGCTCACGGATCCCACAACTATAAATACCAAAAGAGTAAACCCTAGAGAGGAGGCTTCTTTTTCACCACTATTCACCAGAGAGAGAGAAGAGACAAAAAGAGACTCATACTATGGGAAAATAAAACACCATTGTAAGGCTCTGAACCTCTTCATGGAGAGGCAGACCAAACTAATATTATCAATAAAAGCTTTTAATGTTTCTCCCACTAATTCTGAGTACTTATTATCGTTTCTTTCATTTGGTCTAATGAATTATTACGGTTAGCTATGATTTTCCCGTGATTCATTTACATTGTTTTTCACTCATAAAGTATGCGATAATTTTTGAACAAACAAGATTAACTACGACGAGTCAAGTTAGGAGCCTCTACATAATCTAGAGATATTCATTGACCTATTACTGTTTGCACTTAATTTTCTATATATTTTTCAGATTATTATTTCTACATTTAATTGGATTTGTTTTCAACTGCAACCTTTATTTAATGCATAGTCCAATGTATTACGACAAAAGGAAAACATATTAGTACAGGCTAAGTTCAAATCTCAAGGAGAGGTATACATAGTTATCTCTAGAATTTATTGATCAATATCGATGATGCTTTCACTACTCCAAAATAACTGCAATGGGACTTCGAACGACGTGCTTATCCGATGACCATTTCAGGTATCCTTGCACAAAGTTTGTGTTGCTGCCAGTGCCAGATGCTGAACGTGTAAACGTCACTTGATAGGTCATTCTCTCCTTCACTGCAGAAAAATTCAAACTGCTAGGACTCACAGTTACCTCAACACCTTCAGGTGGTAAGATCTCCACATTGTAAGTTGAATTAGCCTCACCAACATTAGTTACAGCCCTTGTATATTCCTGAGTCTCTGATCCAAGTTTGATAGAAAATGAAGGATAATTTAGCTCTGCCTCAGGTATACTTTTAGTGCAATTCACCTTGTTTTGAAAGATCGCGCTAACTTGTTGTTCTGTGTAGTTTAAACCACATAGATAAGGCACGTAATCCTGAGGTTGGATGTCATAGATTAGACCAGGATCATTTGCTTTTGACGGATTCACATGTCCTGCTCCAATTTCAAAGACGTTAGCTGGTAAATACAATTCATCCTCAATCGGCTTGTTTCCAAGATTAACCAGATCAGCAGTGGTCATAATCGCGGACTTAATAGCAGCAGGAGACCAATCTGGATGAGCACTTTTAAGCAAAGCAGCAATACCAGCAAGGTGAGGACAAGCCATTGATGTCCCAGAAATTATGTTGAAAGTCAAGTTTGTATGAGTATTATTTTCAATGGAAGTTGGCCAAGCTGCGAGGATATTGAATCCAGGGCCAATAATATCTGGTTTTAATATGCCTGGACTTGCTCTGTTTGGACCTCTAGATGAAAAGAAAGCAACTGTAGGAGCATGTTTATCTCCAATCACAGTGCCCTTAAATAAAATACTGGCCATAGGGGTTGATGTCGAGTTTATATAGGCTATGAGATTTTGTGCATCTTCATAGCTAATGCGCGTTGCAGGAAGAACATAATCGTGTGCAGGTATAGTGTAACCTTCAATATCTTCATTCATTAGAATCATGCCAGCAGCACCAGCATCTTTTACTGGCTTCCCTTTTGCAATTGCTGTCGCGCCACCCGTTCCACACAACACTAATTTTCCTTCAACATTTGTAAGATATTCTGGGCTACAAGCGAAAGCACCAAAATAACTGCTGTTCAGTGCTGGGTAAACTATTGGTACCAATGTTGAGGGGAAATCATTTGGTTGGTAAGTTGATTCACCATCAAATTGTACACCGTTTCCAAGTGCTACGGTTGCCTTCATTTGTCTATCGATCGTGCTAGCACCAACAGTAAGAATCCAAGGGGCCTCATTAGATAAGGTACCATTATATGGACCTTCATTTCCAGCTGAGCAACTTACAAGAATTCCCTTTGCCATAGAACTAAATGCACCAAGTGCAATATTGTCATCCCAAAAAGGGCCAGAAATTCCACCAATGGAAATGGATATGACATCCACACCATCATCAATCGCAGCATCCATGGCAGCCAACATGTCACTTTCGGAACACCGGCCACTTGGATTGCAAACTTTGTACATAGCCAAGTGAGCACGGGGTGCAATACCAACCGCTGTGCCGTTAGCACTTCCAAACACATTCGCTCCATCAACAAAATTTCCAGCAGCAGTGCTTGAAGTATGTGTACCATGCCCATTTTCATCCAATGGCGTCCCACCTTCAAACACCGAAAAGTCTTTTGCTCCGATAATCTTGTTGTTACATGCTGTGAAATTAAACTCGCACTTTCCCTTCCATTTGGCAGGTGGTGGAGGCATTCCTTCATCGTCGAAAGAAGGATGTTCTGGATAAATTCCAGTGTCCAACAGACCAATAATTACACCTTCGCCATAGTTAGACGTATTCCAGAAGCCTAAGTTTTGGTGCAACCCAAGGAAACTTGGAGTATGAGTAGTTTGTACTCGCAATACCCTTTGAGGTCTTATGGAAATAAAGCCATCCTTCGTTTCCAATAACTTCACTTCGTCTGGTGATAATCTAGCAGCAAAACCACTGAAGACATTTCGATAGGAATATATTATGCGTGAGGACACATCAGATAATAATGAGTACTCGTGTAGATTTTCAGGTGACTCAACGTGAACAATATAGATTTCTGAATTACTCTGCTGAGAAAGATGATCACTGGCTGATATGATTGATAGCTGAGAACTTACAATTACATAGAAAGTAAGGAAAACCATCAAAGCCATGTTTTTGCTATGGAGTCAAAACTCCTATGTAAAACTTTGCTTTTATATTGTTTTTTCAGCTGATATAACTATGTTCAACTATTGTTTTATTCATCATATACTTAAAGAACTTATCGATAGAACATTGGTAACTTCAGTAGCTCTGGACTACACTCATCTTAGCATTGTATAGAGATACAACTTTCCTAGTAAATAGCAATCTAAGCCATCTTCTTCCATTTTCATATAAAATTATGTTTATATAAGTTTTAAAGATGATAATTACATCTATTTCCAGAGTAGAGTGCAGTGCTGAGGGATTCATTTCTGCCAGAGCTGATATTTACAGCTATGGCATGATGCAGATTGAAATAAAAAATAGACAAATAGTATTAAGCAATGGGTAAGTGACTCAGTGTGCCATTCAACAAATTATTTACTTTCGTTTGTACATAGGAGCGTATGTGTATTACAAGCAAAAACCAATAGCAAGCCTTAGATGAAACCTTATCCTCCAATA
Source organism: Nicotiana glauca (assembly GCA_026770625.1). Classification (NCBI taxonomy): domain Eukaryota; kingdom Viridiplantae; phylum Streptophyta; class Magnoliopsida; order Solanales; family Solanaceae; genus Nicotiana; species Nicotiana glauca. Next base: position 27,979 of record MU687552.1, on the reverse strand, counting down.
CAACTTTCGTTTCTCTGATTTCATCAAGCTTAAGTTCTTTTATGCAAAGATATTTTTTTTTTTTTCTTGACAATAAATGTGAATATTACCATAACAACCAACTGTTTTTTTACGTCCTAAGAGCATCCAGTGTACTAGATCTTCTAGTACATCCAGACCTCAAATATCAAAAATAAAATCATTCTAAGTGCAATCTTTCATTGCTATTGAGGTAATAACTACATGTTCCTACTTACATACTACTTCCTAAGTACACAGTCTTTGCATCATCATGGGGCATTGCCTTGCTCTTTTGGATTCTACATACATGCTTAGCCTGTCCACCATCTTCTTTTTTATTTGTCAAATGCAAAATTCCAGGTTCAAAGCAATTTGTCTGAAGATCCTCCGGTTCCTTGCTTGCAAAGTGTGATACACCATTGCTCCTATAATTGCTGTTGTAACCTCTTTCTTCATGTGCTTCCAATGCCTTCTATTGATCCATTTTAACAGCTCTGGTATTGCCATGTTTGGTAGCTTAATTGGTGCCCAGCTTGTTAAAGCCTCTTTCATGTCTTTAAACCAACTACAATCTCCAAACATATGCTGTTGTGTTTCAATTACTCCCTGATCACAAAGGCAACATTCAGCATTGTCTGTTATAGGAATATTCAGTTATACTTACCTACTCTTTGTTTGCATTTTTTGTTGGTAAGCCAGCCACAAGACAAACCTATATCTTGACAGTAGTGTCCTGTTCCATATCAGTTTCATTTCCCTACATCTTGGCAAATATCCTATCATTGCATTATAGCTCCTAGATACTGAATACTGCCCATTGCTATTCAGCCTATATGCATTCCCCTGATACCATTGTGCCATGTTTTGTTTTAAGCTATTCAACTTCTTCCAATACCAACTGCAGTCATATGGTGGCCTGTATTCCCAGATATTCCTACATGCTTTCATATACACCCCATGTACCTATCTCACCCATAGAACCTCTTTATTTGTCACTATTTGCCATAGTAGTTTCCCAACAAATACTATATTCCAATTTTTACATCCCTTTATACTCAATCCACCATATTTCTTTGGCCTGCACAGAACTTCCCATGATACCAAAGCCATTTTCCTATGACCTTCTGTAATGCCCCATAGGTACTCCCTACACTTCCTATCAATTGCTTTTATAACACTTTGAGGAAGTATAAAGACAGCTCCCCAAAAATTATACATTGCAAATAAGACTGAGTTAATTATTTGCAATCTACCTACATATGATAGAAGTGTAGCATAACCTGTTTGTATATTTGTTGTGATTTTCTCCACTAACTGGTGACATTCTACCTTACTCCATTTCTTTGATGTTAGTGGTAGTCCGAGGTATCTCATAGTGTTACGTCCCACAATATTACACCAATATTACGTTCCGCAATATTATATTACGACGATATTATGCTCTACAGTAATAGGTTACGATGGTGTTATCCTCTGTAGTATTTTACGTTGAATTTGTCGTAAGGTAATTGACATCAATCCAAGGAAAAGATTATTTGGGGATTATAAGGATTATGCTATTTCACAAGTAATTAGTAAATTCGTGAAAGTGAGAAGGGAAGCAAGTCGAAGAAAATGAATTTCGTTGAAGTTTGGTATTTTGGGATAAAATGCGGCCCGAGCTAAAATACCAGTATTTATGGACTAGTACCATACAAGGTACCACATGACCATAATAGTAAGGTGTATAAAGTATGTGTAAAGAGAGTAATATTTTAAGTAAGTGGAAATAATTCTCAATTATGCGGGTAATTGATTGATTATCGGGTAACAGGACATTACCCAGTTAACTAATAAATGGACAATTTTTTGGATAAACCTTATAAAAATTTCAACGTGGCAGCACCTCTTAAGCCCAAGGATGACTCTTCACTTATATATACTATGTGGCATATTTTTAGGACAATTAGTGGCCGCAAAGATTATTATACACAAATAAAGAATTTATTGATTCCATAAGTTTGCAAAGAAAAGCTTTCACTGTCCAAAGCTTACGGAAAAGCTTTCCCATCCAAGACTCCAAAGAACAGTAACATTTTTCCTTTCAAATTCACAAGGAACTACAAAGGAAAACTACGTTTTCCTCTCAAAGACTCAAGGAAACAAGATACGTTTTCATTATTCCAAAATTGGAAACAGAAGGAATTTTCGTCCAAAATCTTGCCAAGATTTCAATTGAAATTTCAAAGTTCAACCATTAAGATTTTATTCCATTTCTGTCTTCAATACACAAAATGTTAGAAGCAGAACAAATTCGTCCAAGATTTCAAGAAATCAGAGTGTAAATTTCGCAAAAACAGGTATGTTAAGATACTTAATTATTTCTTTTGGCATGATCCAAAGTGAAATAAATACGCTACTTCATAACGGATCTACTCCTAGTAATTAAGGTTGACCATGTTGTTCTTTACTTATAAAATTATTCTACGCAAGTGTGTATGATCCTTGAATCCTACTAAGGTTCGTATTGAGGGTATGGATGTCCATAATGTTCTTAAGTCACTCCAAAATGTTTAGAACTTGATTCCATGAGTCGAGCATGCATTATATATATGTATCTATTTTACTCTACCGAGCCGCGCTATAGTCGGCCGGGTACGACACCTATTGTGCAACCACTGATCAGTTGGGTTTTACCGAGCTCTACGTGGCCGGGTACGATTCTACCGAGCCTTATGATGGTCGGGTACGTTTTTTTTACCGAGTCCTCTTTGAGGCCGATTACGATATAATGATGATGATGCCCACAAAGGCGTATGTTTTCAAAAGTTTATGTATATATATGTATTACGCATTTCATGTCAGTAACCCCCAGAGACACTCAGATGTTACAGGTTGTATCTTCTCTATAACTCTTTACATTACTGTTCTTGTTTATACTTTCCTGCCTTACATACTCAGTACTTTATTCGTACTGACATCCCTTTTGCCTGGGGACGCTGCGTTTCATGCTCGCAGGTTCCGATAGATAGGTTGACAGTCCTCCTATTAGGCTATCAGCTCAGCGAAGGTGTTGGCTAACTCCACCTGCTCTGGAGTTGCTTATTTGGTCAGTATGCTTTGGATATGTATTGATTGGTATAACGGTCCCTCTCCCGACCTTTATGATTTTATTTACTCTTAGAGGCTTGTAGACAGATGTCAGGTATATGGATACTTGTATGGCCTTGTCAGCTTATGTTTTGAGTTTACAAATGGTCATGTCGGCCTTATAGGCCCGTATGTCATATGTATAAGTTTGTATATCATGTTGGGTCATCATATGTTGAGTATTCCCTTATGTTTTATTCTTGTTATCCCATGACGGGTTTTCTTGTTCGTTTACTCATGATAGTTTAATAAGAAAGATATGTTACGTTGGTACTCGGTTAAGTAAGGTACCGGGTGTCCGTCGCGGCCCATCGATTTGGGTCGTGATAAAAGTGGTATCAGAGCAGTTCCGTCCTAGGGAATCTACAAGCCATGTCTAGTAGAGTCCTGCTTATGGGTGTGTAGTGCACCACACTTATAAGCAGGAGGCTACAGGGCATTTAGGATTGTCACTCTTTCTTCTTACTCTAGATCGTGTGGTAGAGCTCATTTATAAGAATTCAAATTCCGAAACTCTATTTTTTTCATAATAAGACGATACATGCATCCGAAAAGAAGGTTGGAAAGAGAGATAGCTGTGGAAAAGCTGAGTAAGAGGAGCTGTATTGTTGTATGATGCCTACGATAGGTAAATATGAGATCCTTAGCTGATCATAGGTATACTGAAAGGTCTAAGCTTCTTGATAAGAAGCCTAAAGGCAAGAATGCCTATCCATCTTTATGGTAAAAGACAATGAAAGATTCAATAGATAAATATAAGTTTCAACAAGCAAAAGAAGCAAGATAAAGAAGGGTACGAGGCGCCCAATTAATGAAGGTTAATGGCATTTATAATTGAGGCAGAGAAACATAAACTTTTTGGGTTATATTCAATAGTAACAGAGGTATATATAATTGGCCACACCCATTCTAGATATTCCCTATGGGGGTCAACAAAAGTAGTATAAGAAAGATATGATGGATGAATTGATTGCGTCAGTTGACATCTCCGTAGGATATTGCAAATGTGCTAATAGATCTCTTTATGAGACACCTAGATGGTGCACTCTAAAACAGTGCAGCCAGATATGAGTACTATAAAGACATGCACTATAAGCCTTGAAGGGATAAATATTATTTTATTGTGGCTCGCGTCCCTAGTAAAGCGAGAATGTTAAGCAACTTGAAGAGTCACTAGATAGAGCAAAGGAAAGCTAAAAGCGAAAGAATGTCGTATTGAAGTTTTCACAAGAAAAGGGATATGCAGAAATATTAGCAAAGTAATGAGAAGAGAGATAAGGAAGCATTAGGAATACGGGGTGATACATGGATAAAAATGGTAGAGTGTTACAGAACCTATAGTCAAATGAAGGAAGAGACGAAAGGTGATGGGCCTTAAGACAATGAAAGAGTATAGGCCATAAGGTTATATCCTCATTTCGAGAAATAAGTTCGCAACTCTAACATGATTACCAAGATGAAAAGTTAGACCCCAGAGTAATAAAAATCAGTATAGGCAGGTGAACAAGATAAACTCAATATGAATTAGGAACTGAATGGTTGGAAAGTACTCGGCATCATAGGAATTTCAGATTTTGTTCCGGCGGTAGTAGAATGGACCACAGAAGAAGATTCAAGCTGAATTCAGAGGATAGTCATTCAGGGAAACGCTTCCCTAGAGCAAGTAATGTGAGGAAAGTTAAACTTAAGAGACTGTATGTGCTAGTTATGCTAAGAGTCACTCTCGCGAGTAAGGAAACTTGTCATCCTTAGTACAAAAGGATTGCCGCAAGGCGGGTAAGGATCATTGATATTGAGAAACAACACCAAAGATGAAGAGGTAAAACATCTATAGGTAGATTCTCATGGCTTCAGCTTTTAGTACACCCCTAAAGGGGGGAAAATGGAGTGTTGTGGCATTAAGTCAGAATTAAGTGGTTCTAGTGACTATGGAATGGTAAAGGAAGAATGCGATAAAAATGAAAAAGGAATGAGATGGCACTTATCCAAGTCTTACTGGTACGCTACGATTCAAGAATATTGTGCAAGCACGACGTCAAAGAGAGGACGTAAAGGTTCCTCCCCGAGCTGTTATTAATAAATAAGGAGCCAGTACGAGATGTAAGTTAAGATAAAGTAAATAACCCAAGAAAGATTACGAGGAATATTGATATGAGAATGGGTCAACGAGTAGTTAGTAATTGATCAGGAAGATCCCAATTATGGCTAAACAGGAGATTACAAACAAGTTATCAGATCATGTAAGATAAACATAGTAAAACCCAACATGGAGAATTCATCCTCGAAGTAGTGTCATCATAATACTTGAGATATATTCAAACAAGAGTCGGGATAGTTAAAGGTACCATATTGGTGTTACGGGGATAAAAGAAAGTGTCATTGGGAAGGCAATCAAAATATCAGCTCACAAGCAACCATACAGGCACAAGGGCATGGAAGTAAGTAACCACGGATGATTATAGGCAAGTAAGGACATCAAAAAGGTCCTTAATAAGCTCACATCTTTACGAGAGTCAAGGGTTCTCCCTAAGTACTACAACGAAAGACTAGCTGAGGAGATAAGGAAGAAGGCTTCAACCTAAGCACAACGACCTGAAGAGGAAATGGTCGTGTAACAACAATCTCGCAACAACATTATAAGCATTCCAATGTAAAGTGGCACCCACCGTTGCTAATGAACGGGAAATAAGAGTTAAAAGTAATATTCGAGATCATATGAATTGTATAAAAACTCTAGTAAGTGTGGGCACTAAGATAAGCTAAGTATGGACGCTACGAGAGGGCAGAAAGACCAGAAAAAATAATAGCTTACGTTGAAAGAAAGCTAAGATGGAACAAAAAAATAATTTGATCAATGATCCAGGTATGTTATGGATACACTCAAGATTTTGGAGCATTATCCAGGCAGCATATTTGTTGACAATCATATAGCCATATAAAACTCCGATATAAGTTAAAAGAAAGAATAGAGCCTAGGGCATAGACAAGGATTGAATTGTTAGAAGATTGTATCATGAATATTGCATAACGCCTATGAAGGGCTAAGGTAATAACTGACACTATGAGCCACATATCGGAAGATAGCTTAAACTTGCATAAAGGCTGATCAGAAGGAAGAGAAAACTAAAGAATTACATCACTTACGTAAATCAGGAGTATGATTATTGGACCTAAAAAAATTATAAAAGTTGTTCTTGAGAACATGACAGAATCACTCTTAATATCAGATGTTCAAGAGAAATAACACAACAACCATAATCTATAATGGCTCTACAAGGAAGCCAGTTAGAAGAAAGTACGAGCCTCATAAGAAGTCAGTACGAAGCTCCAACCGAATTGTGTATGTACCAGCGGTGCAAGTATTATAAATAGAGCTTCAAATTATGGACGTGAATTACACCTAGGTGGAAGGGAGGTCAGGAAAGAGATAGAAGATACGATGCGAGATTTTAAGGTAAGTAAGGTAAAGGTAAACAACGTACGAGATACTCAAAAATAAAAGATCGTGAATAGTCCATACTTTGGATATAAGGTTATATGCACGGGGATCCAATAACCGGGAATGATAACGGCATTATCGGCGGCATGTCTTCCAGCCTACGATTTCTAAGTACTGAGAGATATAGTTAAGAGAGTAGAGAAGAGTTGGAGACAATATGATTTATCGCTTGACGTTCCAGAATAACATAACGAAATCTATGGTGCAAGCAAGTTGAAAGAGAATTGCGGGTATTATAAATGTATTTATAGGTCGCAAGCTTAAGTACGGTAGAGAGATAAATTTTTAAGAAAATATGAGTAAGAATGAGGAAAGGCAAGTGAAAAGGTGACGAAAATGGATAAGTCCTCAGGCTTAAGTCCATAAAAACAAGAGAGATAATGATTTCTCTAAGTTATTGAAAGTTCAGTATAGCCTAAATGAACTCAAAGGAATCTAAGATTAATAGTATTTAGAAAGAATGAAATGCTAACCTAGTAATAAAATGAGGGGATAATTGTTACAGATAAAGGATGACGTTTGGGTCTTCATTTGAAAAATGATTTGAAAAAAGAAGAAGAGAAAGTAGAAGGAGAGAAAGAGAAAAAGATTTCGTTGACGGCACGAAATTAAGATACCCCATAAGGTGAGTCACATTGAGACACTATGAATTATGATTATGGAAATCACTTCAAATATTCCTCAATACAACGTAAGCCCTAGCGGTAATGTATTACGTAAGAAGTTTCAAGTCTTCAAATAAAGGAGTATAGACCAACATTGTGGTGAATCAACAATGGTCAGATATAAGTTACAAAGTGTGACATGAGATAAGGACATGAAGGGGCATTGAAGGATTAAGATTTATACCTAAAGGGTAGGCAACAAAAGTAACTGGGAACTTGGTAAACATATCTCGGTAAAGGTAGATTGAAGTAAAAATTATTGTATAGTATAACCCATGTAAATACAGTAATGTCATGTGAATGGGTAACCAGATCTATGAAATAAGATATGACCATATTCACAAGTTCTACAAAAGTATCGAGTAAAAGATTTCAGTATACCTATAGAGGCCCAGAGAGGCATCCTATTAAACCTTGTATATACAAAGTAAGGCCTACGGTAAGATAAAAGGAAAAAGGAAAAATGAATCGCATATGTGCACCTACAAAGCCAGGGTCATATATGCTGCATGACAGGAGGCAATAGAAGTTGCAAGATTAGGAAGATTTTGATCACATGTCATGATATGAACAAAAAGACTAAAAGGGGGAATACCTTAGACTTTTGATTTATTCACAGAGCAACTGCTTAAATGGCAAGAAAAATATTAAGGAATTCACAAGAGCTATAAGTCACGAAAATAGTAAGAGCATCAGTCAACATTCGAGGACGAATGTTCCAAAGGGGGGAATGATGTTACGCCCCACAATATTACACCAATATTACGTCCCACAGTATTATATTACGACGATATTATACTCTACAGTAATATGTTACGATGGTGTTATCCTCTGTAGTATTTTACGTTGAATTTGTCGTAAGGTAATTGACATCAATCCAAGGAAAAGATTATTTAGGGATTATAAGGATTATGCTATTTCACAAGTAATTAGTAAATTCGTGAAAGTGAGAAGGGAAGCAAGTCGAAGAAAATGAATTTCGTTGAAGTTTGGTATTTTGGGATAAAATACGGCCCGAGCTAAAATACCAGTATTTATGGACTAGTATCATACAAGGTACCACATGACCATAATAGTAAGGTGTATAAAGTATGTGTAAAGAGAGTAATATTTTAAGTAAGTGGAAATAATTCTCAATTATGCGGGTAATTGATTGATTACCGGGTAACAGGACATTACCCAGTTAATTAATAAGTGGATAATTTTTTTGGATAAGCCTTATAAAAATTTCAACGTGGCAGCACCTCTTAAGCCCAAGGATGACTCTTCACTTATATATACTATGTGGCATATTTTTAGGACAATTAGTGGCCACAAAGATTATTATACACAAATAAAGAATCTATTGATTCCATAAGTTTTGTTACGCGACGCCTTCCTGAATTTCCTTGGAAGGGCAACGTAAG
>MU687550.1:292382-310077 GCA_026770625.1 Nicotiana glauca | reverse complement strand
TTAATTTAACAAATAAATATGCACACAAAAAAAATGACACTAAATTCACAACAATTGCAAACAAACTAAAAATTAATTTATTTTGAATTTTTTGGGAGTAATTCTCATAGGGCAAAAATTACGTGCTTACAATAGCTGATTCCCTTGATGGGACATATTTACTTATTCTATCAATTCCTTTGCCGGGATAGTGTTGTTTCCTTATTGTTCCATTGCTGGGACTCCTTCGTGATTTGTGTTGAACTGTATATTAGGATCGGGTTGCACGCCGCAATAATATTATAGTTGGATCGGGTTGCACGCCGCAATAATATTATACTTGGATCGGATTTCACGTTGTAATAATATTATATTTTAATCGGGTTACACACCGTAACAATATTATATTCGAATCAGGTTGGATGGCGCAACAATATTATAATTTGATCGGGTTGCACAATGTAATAGTGATCAATGATATGGATCGGGTTGCATGCCACGATAGTATTTTTATGATTTGGATCGGGTTGCGCGCCGCAATAATAAATGATAAAAGTGGTTATTGATTTGTTACGATTTCCTTATTCTTTCTACCATGAATCTTAAATCGTACTTTGTGCTTTTCTCGTAAGTTACTGTTGATAAATGATATTTCCCCGTATTATGTTCCCTTCCCATCCTTACTGGTATATTTCTATTGTTATTTTTTGTTGTATATGATATAACTGCACAGGTTCATTTGGAAGTCTAGTCCTAGTCTCGTCACTACTTCGCCGGTGTTAGGCTAGACATTTACCAACATATGGAATCGGTTGTGCTGATACTGTACTATGCACTGTGTGAATATCTCGGACCCGCAGCATTCAGACCTTAGCTTGGGTGGCTGCTTCAGTCCAGTCGGAGATTCCGAGGTAGTCCTGCAGGCGTTCGTAGGCCCTGACATCTCCCTCATATCACTTCATCCTTTTCCATTTACATATTTTAGAAAAAATGTATTATTTATTTTTTAGACCTTATTGTAGTAATTATAGATTATCTGTGAAGCGTGACACCAGTTCTGGGTAGATTTTGTTCAAGATGTTATGTTGGATATACATTCAAATGGTTTTATTGATTCTTCCGCTTGTTTAAAACTTTGCTATTTATAAGCTATTGTTTCATAATTTTAAAGGATTAAAAATGGGAAAAAGATAATTTGTTCAAACAGTTGGCTTGCCTAGCTTCCATTAGTAGATGCCATCACGACTCCCGAGGGTGGGAAATCTGGGTCGTGACATGTGAAGTATGTTTTTATCCCTTGTTAAAGTTTCAAACCCATTAGTTTCCAAAATTATTAGTTTCAAAGTGTTTGTCTCCATTTTTGTATGTGTTTCTGTCCCTAAGTATGATTCCTAATCCTGTCCTACACTCTTATGAACCCTAACCCTTGCTAATCTGAGTACTGTCCTTGGCCTTCCTGGTGTGAGCATTGCCTAAAATTCCTATGATACCCTTGTGAACTTTGACACTAGGATTTAGTCTCTAATATTCCCTTTAATTGGTTCTAATTTTTTCACTCTAGTGTGAGTACTGGCCGGGGTTCATGAAGCCTTTAGGAATTCTGATACACTAGAGGGCTGGCTCTGTAAGCTTGTGCTATAAAACAAAAGTGAGTCAATCACTTTGTGGTTTTATTAACATTGCCTTTTGGAGAAGTTGTCGATTGAAGGGCCTGGCCCATCCAAATGTTAATTTAGGCCTGCTGAAGGCTTCCTATAGTTTACATACTCAGTAATTTATTTAATTAATTCTGGTATGTAGTAATTATCTATAATAAAAATTGGGGATGATAGTAAAATAGGGATATGGGTTTATTTGGTATTATGTGGTTAGATAACATGCCTATAGGTCATTTTCTTCTATTATATGTCAGATTACATGCCCATAGATTTTACTTTACGCCCAGAAATTATATGCTAAAAACTTATCTAAATATTTACGTCTGTCATCGCATGTTAGATAACCTGCCTTTAGGGATTTCATTCCGGTTCAAATAAAATTTGCGAGTATACTGTCTATTTTGTTTCGCATAATTTGATACCATACCTATAGGAAATGCAATAATTAGCATACTCAGATCTATTTCTATAGAAACATGTTTATAGGCCTTAGTCAATCGTCACAAATCGCTTAATAAACAAACTCAATCACTAAAATTAAAACGGATGCTTATAGGGATAACTATCATTTGTGCCCAAATGCTAAAACTGGAACCTACCTAATGCTTTGTCAATTACCACTAGAAAGCATGACTATATGTGTAATTAAATAATTCTGAGTATTTTTTTGTCGACTATTAAGAAAACCACATTGATAACCTCCATAGGTTCAAATGCCATAACTGAAATATATAGGCAATTGTAGAATCTCCTAGAAATAATAAACTGTCAGTATGTTTAAATGCAGAGTCACGTAAAAATCATGTCAATAGGATCTAATATCTTTAACTGATTAAACTGCCAATACCCAATATTTTTGCGTGCATTTGCCGCCTTATGTGTGGAGGCTAAATTGATCCTTCATTTGCTTTTGCAGGAAAAGACCAATATGTTTTGTGTGTCGCTTAGTTTTATAATTTTGAGTAACCTAAGCTGAGTCTAGATCCATCCCAAAATAGAGGTCTCAATGCCTCCAAGACCATAGGATAGGGACAGGTAGTGCACGCATAGGACATAAGTTAGAATGGATTAGAGCGCTTTAGGTAAAAACTCAAAGATAGTAATCGGGTAGCAAGAGATGATTGTCTGTGCCGCTGAATAATATGATTAACACCCCCATCTTGCGGGAGTTATGAAGTATTATTTACGTTGCACGGGGTGAACCTATAGGCTAAAAAACTTAGGACTCCCCATCCCTATGAAATAATTCCTTCACTTTCTTCATTAGAATAAATCACATAAGTTAAGTTTGGTCGGGACCACCGTTATGAACCTCGAGGGGTGCCTAACATCTTCTCCTTGAGGTAATTTTCGCCCTTACTCGATATCTGGTGATGCAAACTAGTATAATCTGAGTTATTTGCATTAGGTTCCCTAACGCACCTTAATCCATTAGGTGGAGACATTTTTTTAACCCTTCATTTAAAAGAGTTGTCAATGTCAAAATCCGATTTCTTAAGAAAAGGGGTGCGACATATGGGGTGGGATATCAAAAGAGAGTTTTGACAACTCCCATGAGTTATTGCTAAATATGTTCGAAATTTTGAGATTTAAGTCGTTAGGTGATAGAGGGCCTCAAATTATGCGATGCCGGCTTTTTGTGTAAGGCAACGGGTTTGCATGCTAGAAACCAATGTTTGTAGCATCTCCAATATGCCAAACAATATTGCATTATAAAATGGTCCAACCTGTAAGGATGTTATTCCATATAAAGTAGTCAGATTTTTTAGAGTGTCGACTAGCGTATTTAGAGATGATAATTTTAGCTAAAATGGTGGAGGGGTGGCTAAAGAATCACCAAGTGAGGCTTGTAATAACGACAATGTTTTTGTAAGTGGATTTTCTTATTCCTATACCCCCAGCGTGGTATTGAGTCAATGTCTCAATTTATGTAGTGGATTTTTCTAGAATTTTTGTTGCTACCCAGAAAAAATCCCATAGAGTTTTGTCAATTTGTTTATGGGAGTTTTTTAGGCAGCACAATGTATTGCATAGCATGGATAGGGAGAGCATTGAGGATGGTTTGTACTAGAGTTCCTCTTTCCGCAAGTGAGAGAAATTGGGTTTTCCACCTAGACAGTCTTTATTAAGATTGTCAATGTTGAATGTAAGTTCATTTGTCCTTGGTTTGCTAGTCAGTATTGGGAAGTTCAGGTATTTCCCAAAGTTATCACTGACTTTCCTATTAAGGATGCTAGAAATGAAATTTTTAAGATTGGTATAGCTGTTCTTTGAAAAGATTATTTTAGATTTTGAATTTATTTTTTACCTTGATAGGGAGATAAAGTAATCTAGGCATCACTTGATTGTGTTGGTAGATTTCTCATTGGTTGTTTCCATTAGGGCTAAGTCATCCACAAAATATAAGTTGGGAGAGAGGGGGTCCTGTTGGGCTTAATTTAATTGGGTCCCAATCAATTTGGGTATTTATGAGGATGGAGAGTAGCTCAATGATAAGGATAAATATGTATGGGACATAGGGTTACCTTGTCTTATCCCCTTTGATGGCTTGAAGAACTCTGTTTGGGAGCCACTTACAAGGACAACAATACGGAGGTACTAATTCACGCCATGATAAGATTAGTGATGCATGGTGGAAAGTTAAAGTAGTGTAGGGCTCTACGAATGAATGACCATTCTAGTCGGTAAAAGGTTTTTTCCTAATTAATTTTAGGATGATTTTCCCCTTGGTGCCTTTTATTTTATTATAATGATGAATAATTTCCTTGATGATGATGGCGGTATAAGAAGCACATCATTCTTTAAGGAAACTGGATTGAAAAGACCCAACTAGGTTGTCAAGGAAAGTTTTAATAAGGCTGACAATAATTTTGGTAATAGCCTTATAAATTCTGTTGCAAAGCCTAATGGATTGGAAATTTTTAAGATTATTTGAATTAGGAAATTATGGGATTAGATAAAGGTAGGTTGTATTGAGTTGCTCCGAGATTATGTGAGTAGCAAAGATGGAGTGTCAATAATCAAAAATAGTATTCTTAACAATGTGCCAATATTTCCAGTAGAAGAATGGGTGTAGGCTGTCCGGTCCTGGAGCTTTGAATGGTTTGAAGGAAAAATAGTCTTAGTGATTTAATAATTTTGTAAGGGTTTGTCTAGGGTTGTTGCTAAATATGTGCATGATGTGGAAGTTGGGGATGCTTTTATGTTGGCCCAACTAGATGAGTCATGGCTTGTTTGATAATTGCTTTGAAAGTATGGAAATGTATAGTGAAGGATTTTATCAGGGGCATTAATCCAGTTGTTATGCTCATCTTTGAAAAAGGATATATAGCTTTTTCGTCTCCAATTTAGTACACTTATATGGAAGAACTTAGTACTTGCATCCCCTTTACTAAGCTAATTGATACGCGACCTATGTTTTCAATAATCCTTCTTAATTTTAAGAAGGTTGATGTATTCATTAGTAAGGGATTGTTCAAGATCCTTCAAGAAGGTACTAGGAGGATACTTGGGGGATTTTGGATCCCACCAATTCTTGCTAGAATTTGTTTCTTCTTATTAATGACATTACCAAAAGTGGTGGCAGCCCAATTTTTAACCTTGTTAGTAAAATGAGTAGTGGCATTTGGTAAGTCTTGACCATTCCAGGTATCAAGAACAATGGAGTTAAATTCTGGATGATGTCACTAATAAGATTCAAGGTGGAAAATACATTGAGTGGTATCCATTTTGTTTGGAGAGTGAAATTAGGAGGGAATGGGGTATGGTCAGAGTATGTTATTTGAAGATGCATAACACTTGCATCAGGATAATACTCTAACTAGTGCTCGTTAATGTAGCACCTATCAAGTCATTCAAGAATTAGATCAAAGTGGATATGTCTGTGATTAGACCAAGTGTATTTTTCTCCTTTGAAACCAAGATGTATAAGGTTATAGTGATTAATGCACGATTGAAAATGGGAAGCTCTATTTCTATTAATAGGCCTCCCACCCCAATTATCTTGTTGGCTAATTACTTCATTAAAATCACCTCCTAAGAAAGATATTCTTTTACAATTATTAGCAATGTTTTCTTGTTTTCTCCACAATTGATGCCTAATGTTTACGTTAGCACTAGCATAAATAGTGCTAAATAACCAAGGTTGGTGGTTTGGGAGTACCTGGATCATTACATAGATCTCTTGACCATCAAGCAGTCGAATGTGGCTGTAAAGACTTGACCTGTCGTTTTGAGCTCTAGTATTTCATTCAGCAGTTTGAGGCCATGAGCACTTCATTTCAGGTATTCTGACTTTTGCGCACGGTCGTAATTGAATTCCGAGAAGTTCAGAGTTGATTTGGAAAGAGAATTCTCATTTCGGAAGCTTTAAGTTGAACGAATTGACTAAGATTGAATTTTTGAGTAAACGACCTTGGAATCAGGATTCAAAGGTTCCAGCAAGTTTGTATGATAATTTCGGACTTAGGCGTATGTCCGGAGCGAGTTTTGGAATGCCCGGGAATGTTTCATCACCTATTGTGGAAGTTAACATTTTTGGAAGAATTTCATAAGTTTGGGTTGAGATGCATTTCAGTGTTATCGAATATCTCCATATGGTGATTCTGCTGTTGGGAACGCGATCAAAAGTGAATTCGGAGGTCCGTGGGTTATTTTGGAGTCATTTTGCTAAATATAGAAGTTGGAAGGTTTTTGAGAAGTTTGACCGAAAGTGAACTTTTTGATACTGGGGTCGGATTCCAATTTCGCAAGTTTAAGTAGGTTTGTAATGTCAAATATGACTTGTGTGCAAAATTTGAGGTCAATCGGATATGATTTGATAGGTTTCGACATCGAATGTTGAAGTTTGAATTTCTCAAGTTCGTCACCTTTGATTCGTGGTGTAATTCATGATTTTAGCATTATTTGATATGATTTGAGGCCTTGAGCAAGTCCGTAATGTGTTTTGGGACTAGTTGGCATCATTTTTCTCTTTTTTGGCCATTTTGCTCATTTTTCTCTTTTCTTGGGGCGATTTGGGAGATTCTTGAGAGGGGCTTCCACCTAGCAACTTGGAGGTAAGTTAATCCTACCTATTATGAGTTAAATACATTGATTATGTGTAGATTTTAGCATGAAAATTAGTGGAAAACTTGGGGTTGAGGGACAAACCTAGAAAATTGGTATTTTTTTATTTTGACCACGATTTTGGATATGAAATTAAGAATAAATTATATATTTGAGTTCGTGAGGCTATGGGTAATGTTTATCTTAGAAAATTTTTGGAACTCGAGCACGTGGGCTCCGGGGATGAATTTTAGGAACCTTGCATTTAGGGTTTGGAAATTGGTTTAATAATTAGAACATGAACTTTTGAGCATGTATTGACTAGTTCTTACCCCATTTGAATAGTTTTGGATCGTTCGGTTCCAATTTGGAGTTTTGAGCGCATTCTTGAATTGGGTTATAGGCTTTGGAGTGAGGTGAGTCTCCTTTCTAACCTTATAAGTGGGAATTGTCGTCATAGGTGAATTAATTGAATATGTGTTGCTAATTATGGGGGCCACGTACACACAGGGTGACGAGACTCCGTGCGTAGCTACTATTATGCTTATGTCCGGGTAGTCTAGGACCCCAAACCATGCTTACTTGTAATAAGTGCACCTTATTGATAGTTTAAATTTCTTAAATCATATCAAAGTGGCAAATGATTTTCTAAAATGTTTAAACTTCATTTTCACGACTTGTAAAAATGGAAATTTACACTCCTTAAATAATTGTCTCCTTGATGAATGTCTTGATTGAATGTTTGAGTACGTGTTTCTATGTGTACCGGCGTTGCATGTATGATTCACGAGCAGGGTGATTGTTTATTTATATTGGATCGTGTCGCATGTATGATTCGCGAGCGGGGTAATAGATGCATCTATGGTTCGCGCCATTCGACCTTCTAGCAGTGCACAGTTTAAATATTGTTGAATCGGGTCGTACGTCCTTGGTATGATTTGCGCATGCTGGTATTGATTGCCTTGAGATTTATATATGTTTATATGTGCTCTCCCTAACTTAAGATAAATGTATAAATGATGAAAAATTAATTTGGAAATCTCCTATTAATGGAAGAATTGCTTCTTTACTTCACACTATTGAGTTACAATCATCTTTATGAAAATCTACGATTTACTATATTATTGGTATATTATTAATGGACCACTAGTAAGTGTCGAAGTCGACCTCTCGTCTCTACTTCTTTGAGATTTGACAGGATATTTACTAGGTATACATGTTTTCGTACGCATACTATACTTGCTGGGTATTTTTGTTGCACAGGTTCATGTGTGGCTATTGGCTTAATGGAATTGCGGCGTGGTTGATACAGAGACTTAGGTGAGCTGCATTTATCGAGATAATTCGCAACCAGCAGAGTCTCCTTCAGAGTATTGTACTGTATTTTCATTTCTATTCACTTTGTATTTTGGACAGTTACTGTGTTTTATTTCATTCCCTAGTAAATGCTCATGCACTTGTGATACCGGGTTTTGGGATGATTATGGAGTATCTTGTATTAACTTCTTAACATTTATATTTAATTTGAAGTGATTACCTTTTACTAGTAAAATTGAAGAAAAATCATAGTTTCCAAATTACTAAAACGAGAATTTAATTTAGTATTTTGGTTGGCTTGCCTGACAGCGCTGTCAGGCGCCATCACGACCTTTAGTGGATTTTGGGTCGTGACAGTGGCTGAGTTGAACATTGTTATCATGCCACAGGATGGCAATTCCTCCAGATTGTCCTTGTGCTGGGATTTCAAAATTGGTGAAAAATTGAAACTCATCTCTAATTCTTATATGATTGGCATTCTTGTTTCGAAAAGGGCTACCATGCAAGGGTTGTGAGTGCTGATTAGATCCCTAAAAGTGACGCTTGAACTCTCATTATTACCACCCCTAATTTTTCCAATGATAAAACTAGGGACTTTATTCATCGATAGATGTTGTTAGGAGGAGTTGACACTGAGTTGGCTCATCGATTGGGGTATAGTAACTCCCCTCACTGATAAGATCAGTATTACTGCGAAGTTTCCCGCTGTCTCGTTTATGGGAGGCCTTATGTCGAGGGAGCATTTGTATAGCTCCATTGGACACTTGTAAACATATTTCTTATCCTCCCTCGCTCGGAACAACATGATTTTGACTTCGTGTGGATTTGAAATTTCTATGAATGGTGTTATGTTTGTTGGTGGAATGTTCATATCTTGTTCCATTAATTCTTGTTCTTCTAGTTCGGGTGCATTGTAATGGTGGTATGGGTGCGCTTGATGAATATCCACTAGAGTTGGAAAGTGTTGAGGAATAGGTTTCCATGCATGGATCAAAGGGGTTTTCTGATCCTTTGGAACAAAGTATGGGAGTTGATAAAAAAGTTGCATGTTCTGCAGAGCTTTGACGTGGTGTGGGAGATTCCAATGAGTTTGCATGTTGTGGAGAAGTGCAGGCGCTAACGCTGGAGCTATGGGATCCAGAACATTTTTCAACTAAAGGTGGTGGACGTAGTTCGACATTGCTAGCCTCATGCCCTCTGAAATTAGCTGTGCTAGGATCTCTGTGTTTTGAATAACAAATAGAACTTCTTGGTTCTGGATGTTGAGAGTTGTGTGCGGGGAAATCGGGAGACCAATTTTCCCTCGGCATAATGCTTCGAAGAATAAATCTTGAAGGCATGGGATCTCGGTTCGGTCGCTTCCCTCGAGATCTATCGATACCTCGACCAAGTCGGGCTTCAGTCGAGCCCTGAAGGGCGAAGACATCCCTCGAAAGATGTATCCGGGGTCAACAACGCTTGTCCAAACGACTTGATGTCAGTCCTCCTACAACATAAGAAAAGCAGGTTGTCACATCTGATTCTTTTATTTATTATTTATTCCATATTATGCTTGGATGCCCCTTTTTCTATAAAAGAAAGGCCACCAACGCCTTGTAGAGGATCTCCAATTGTCTTACAAAGAAAGAAATAATATTCTCTCTCCCTCTTTCTCTAAATCTCTCTCTAGTTCTAATTCATATATATTGATATCTATTCTCATGATTTGACAAATAAATATATCCCGATATCGCTTTAACACTTTATTATTTCTTCGTTTGTTCTTCATCATTTAGCTCAACATTGATAGTATAGAGCCTTACTTACTTATATCTTTATCTGTTATCCCCTTCCCGACTACCCTCGATAAGCCCTAGATAGGCTCGAGGCCTGGCTCCGAGGTACCTACCGACTTGCTCTACGCTCGGGAACGGCCCCTAACTGGTTCGATTATCACTTCGGCTAACTCGATCTTTACTATCTTACTTCACATTTTAACACCAATCACCCTAACAAACTAGCGCGGGAATAGATCACGTATTTTTAGAATCCGATTTAAAAATTTAATTTTTGTTACCATTTTCACGGTAAATAGTATGGTTCCCTCCCTGAGGCTAAAAATAATAGTGATTATTCTATTGTTAGTTTCGCCACTTAAAAGCACTATATTTTCACACTTTTTCTTGCCTGAGAACTCTTTGATTGCATGTCAAAATGTCTGGCTCGATAAACAGGGTTGAGAATAACAACCTCGAAGACCATGGGGAAATGGCGTAGCCGTCCCGGCTATCGGAGCACCTCCGCAGAATCCTGACAACGTTCCCAGACCAATCTTAGTGGATGCAGATTCGCATGACGATTAGCAAGTAGACGAAACGTCTCACACCTACAGGAGCTTGCGACGCAGCGACCAACAGGAAGCGCAAAAGACCCCAGCCCGGGAAGATCAGGAAGTTACTCTTCATGTTATCTTTGAAAAGTTTCAAGCACATCAACTAGCCATCGCTCGGCTGCAAAGTCATCCAGGAACCCCCAACACAGTGGCACTGGATATGGCTACGCCCTCCAAACGAGTACTCAAAAGGTCAAGCAACAACGAGTCTTTGGCCGACCCCGCTATCGTAAAAATTCTCGAGAACCACACCAAAAGGATCAAATCGGGAGAGAAAATGATTGCAGCCAACAATAAAAGGGTCAAGACCTATAACTCTAGGGTCGATCAGATCCCAGGCGCCCCTCCAGTCTTTAAGGGTTTAAATTCAAAGAAATTCATTCAAAGGACATTCCTCGAAGAAGCATCACCAAAACCTATCCTGAAGAAGTTCAGAATGCCGGAACTCCCTAAGTACAACGGTACCTCCAACCCCAATGAACACGTCACTGCGTACACTATGCAGTAAAAGGTAACGACATAAAGAGCAACGAGATTGAATCCGTACTACTGAAAAAATTCGAAGAAACACTTTCAAAGGAGGCCATGATGTGGTACCATAACCTGGCTCTGTTGATACCCAATTTTTTCCTATGTATTTTTACATATAAAATACTTTCAAAATAGCATGTATATGCATATATAAGCATGCCCAATAGTTTTGGTATTTTTTCCTAATTTTTGAAGATTTTTAAAATTAATTTATTGTCTATTTCTAGTAGTGCAAAGTCCAATAATTATTTCCAAGATTATCATTTTGGTGAGTAATTTATTTTTATTTCATATTTACACTTGATTTTTTTGGATATTTTTACAAATTTATTTGGTATTTTTAAAGCGAAATTACAATTATAACCTATTTTATGATTTACAGCATTTTACAATTATAAAATTATTTCTGGTATTTTTGGATTAATATTTATGTATTATTAATTAGTTCTATACTTTTAATTTATTTTTAAAATAATTATTACTACTTTTGTAACATGAAAAAGTGAAAATTGGCTATTTAACATCTAGCCTATTTCTACTTCAATTACAGCCTAATTTCCTTTCAATTTTAGCCTCAATTTGACCCCCAATTCCGCCCCAAATTGAAACAAACCCAATTCCAATTATAACCCAACCCACGACCCAATTTAAAACCCAAAGAAAGGCAAGGATCGAAAACAGAAGCTGGAAAAAAAACATAATTATATTCATATAAACCCTTATATACAATTGCATCATACATGATTACAAAAGCATATTTTACAAAAAAAGAAAAAAGAGGAGAAAATACAGGTAGCATACAAGTCCAAGGGGAGTATCTTACTTATAGCGTTTTCGAAGTCATCCTTCCGGTCATATGACCTCAAAGACAATATCTTCCAAGTCCGCCCCCACAAGGATCTTATCCCCATCTTCCCGTATTGGCATCTTCAAAAGGAAGCTGAGAGAAGAGCAGAATGACGAGGGGATACCAAAAGAAGGCGAGAAATGGTTGGGTGAGAAATTCTGCTAGCACAGACTCCGCCAACATGCTTGCCCCGAAGCCACTTCTCGAGATGTTGCCTCGGCCCGAGAAGCAATGGCCGAGTTGGGGCCATCACCAAACCCCCCCCCCCCCCCGAATCCAAAGGGGATATAATACACCAGGCCAAAGAAGGAGGATGAGTAGCGGTGAATAATCCGAGCCCCTCTTGAGTAGCGGTGGATAATCCGAATCTTTCTCCAGGTCAAAGGACCGATCTCCTAAGTCGCCATACCAAGCCAACAACAACAGCAACATCACGGCAGGACAAGACCGTCTCGCCAAACAAAAATTAAGGGTTGGTCATGGCATGAACGACATAGGATCATAAGGCCATAGGCCTCAAACATTGCAAAGCAACAGAGTTCGGAAAAGTATCAAGGAAAGAAAGAAGGGCATGTATCGAAGGGAGTTTTTTAAAGAAGAACTGATCACAAAAGAACCCTATTTATATTTAGGGGAAAACAAAGCAACCGACGGTGCCATTACCTCCCTCAAAAGTGTAACAACAGGCATAATTAATGCATTCGTGGAAGCTAAAATGACAACGACAAAATGGCGACATGGAATAACAACAATGATGCGGCCCCGAAGAGCGAGGAGTCATTATATTTCTAAAAGTACTAAAGAAGCGGGAAGGAAAAATGCCTCGACTAGTGTGAACGAAGGTTGCACCATCGGCATAATGTCATGTCAAGAAACCACAAAAAAATGTCTTAAAACATTTCTTATCACTTCCTTCTAAGAAATGCGGAGACTATTTGTGTACGAGGAAATTGGAAGACCAATTTTCCCTCGGCATAATGCTTCGAAGAATAAATCTCGAAGGCACGGTATCTCGGTTTGGTTGCTTCCCTCGAGATCTATCTATGCCTCGCCCAAGTCGGGTATCGGCCGAGCCTTGATAGGCTAAGACATCGCCCGAAAGATGTATCCAGGGTCCACAAGACTTGTCCAAACGACTCGATGTCAGTCCTCCTACAACATAAGAAAAGTAGGTTGTCACATCTCATTCTTTTATTGTATTATTTATTCAATATTAAGCTTGGACGCCCCTTTTTTCTATAAAAAAAAAGGGTAACCAACGCCTTGTAGAGGATCTCCAATTGTCTTACAAAGAAAGCAATATATTCTTTCTCCCTCTTTATCTAAATATCATTTTGGTTCTAAGTCATATCTATTGATATTTATTCTCTTGGTTTGTGAAATAAATATATCCCGAGATTGCTTTAACACTTTATTATTTCTTCGTTTGTTCTTCATCATTTAGCTCAAGATTGATAGTATAGAGCCTTACTTACTTATGTCTTTATTTGTTATCCCCTTCCCAACTACCCTCGATAAGCATGAGATAGGCTCGAGGCCTGGCTCCAAGGTACCTATTGGCTTGCTCTATGACCGTGAACGTCCCCTTACTGGTTCGATTATCACTTCGGCTAACTCGATCTTTACTGTCTTACTTTATGTTTTAACACCAATCACTCTAACAAACTAGCGCGGGAATAGATCACGTATTTTTAGAATTCCATTTATAAATTTAATTATTATTATCATTTTCACGATAAACAAGAGTGAATAAAGATGCCTGGCCTTGAAGGCCTTGTTCGAGCCATGTCACTGGTTGGTGATATTGTGGGAGGGCATAGGTTACATATATTGGAAGATTTGGATTTGGTATTTGATTCTCCATTCCGGAGAGGATAGATGAATGATGGTGTTGATAGTGTAAAGTCAGAGGGATTCTCCTTTAGTAATGAGGTTGTACTGGATTCATAGTGTGTGGAAGAAGATATAGTGGATAAGGGGAATTGGGGTTCGTGTACTAGTGATTGAATATCTATTAATAAGGATGTGTTTGCATGTACTGATCGTTTTCTTCCAAGCATAGCTTACCCATTATTGGTGGTTTGGGTTTCGTGGCCACTTGGCAAGGGTTAGATGACAAGTCATCTAGGTGTGTATTAGTGGTATTAGGAATTATTAATGGTAGCAAGGGTGGCGTGCATGTGGGGTGATTAAGGGATGAATCCACTGTTTTAGTAGTAGTAAGATGGCTGCATGTAGCCTTTTTGCCATGTGGCGACCCAATAGGAGAGGAAGGGGATGGGTTTGTTGGAAGAAACAATTGTTCTAGATTTTGTTGGACTTTAAGCCATTGGGCTTTGAAGTAGAAGAAGTGTGAACTGGAAATGGAGGGAAATAAAATGGAAGGAAAAATGAAAATTTGAAGAAGTGAACTTTTGTCTTGCACTTTGTCCCCCATTGGTGAGGGACAATCACATTTGTGTGCTTTTATATAGAATCACTTTTTAAAGCTCTTAAAAGGAGTTGAAGAAAATGAACCCTCGCGCCGTCGTCGTTGCTCGCTCGACTCGGCTTCGGCTTTGGCTTCGGCTTTGGATGTGGAATTGGATTTAGATTTGGATTTGTCAAGTGATCGATCGATAAGATTATATTTGGACAAAATTTATTTAATTATTTAATAATTAATTAAATACCAAATCACTACTGAAAATTTGCCAGAACCCTGCTGAAGATTCAGAGGGACTCTCTGGCCGCGGTTCTGCTGTAACCGCGGTAGAACCGTGACAGGCAGATTCAGAGAGTCTCTCTGACAGCGGTTCTACCGTAACCACGGTAGAACCGCGGCAGGCAGCGTATTCTTCTGAAAAGGCACCTTTTTCCAGACACCTATTATGATAATTGCCTATAAATTCTAAGGCAAGGCTCCATTTTCTACACACTAAAACACTCCAGAACTTCTTTCTTTTTGAATATATTGCATCCTAATTCGCAGTCTCTCTCTCTCAAATTCGTAAGTGTGATTTTGCTCCGTTCTTTGAGTTCGTTGTTATCCTACAATTTGTATTGCCACTGTTGCAAGAAGGATTATTCCGTTTTATCCTGGGAGGATTTAATCCATTACCTTGGCAACTTGTGAGGGGGTTAAAATTCCTTAAGGACACACAAAAAAATTGTAGACTTGGAATATTTCTGATTCTCTACTATTTTCCAGATTTCTTTAATTCTTCTCACAGTTTTTTCTGATTTTGTGTTTTAATACAGTAACGCTCACAAGGTTAAGGAATTTTATAATAATAACATTTCTATGTTTAATTATATACTAAACTATTTTCTATATTGCGTTGGAAACTAAAGCCTTGGTGCTTTCTACTCCAATAATTGTTCTGTCCGGTTTGAAGTATATAAAAACTTCGTCGGAATAATAAGTGTACGGGTTTGAAGTATATAAAAACTTTACCATTGTTACTTGTTATCTGTTTGGTTTTGTATTCAGTTTGAAGATATCAAAACTTCACTGATTTAACAAAGTTTTGTTTTATTTCCAGCTCTTCAGAAACATGATGAATGAAAACCAAACTAATGGAAATATTGCGGGGACGAGTGCTACTGTTACGAGTGATGCTGTCTCGTCAAGCCGTTCTACTCCTGCTCATGCTATGGCACCAGTAGAAAAACCTGGAAAGTTTTCCGATATTGACATCAAATGTTGGCAAATTAAAATGCTCTTCTATCTTACTACGTTGAGTTTGCAACGTTTCATCAAGGAGGATCCTCCGATTATGGTTGAAAATATTCCGAATGATGAACGACTTGTTGTAACTGAAGCATGGAAACATTCTGATTTCCTGTGCAAAAATTACATCTTGATTTGTTTGGAAGATGGCTTGTACAATGTCTATAGTGTCATGGAAACTTCAAAAACATTATGGAATGTGCTTGTGAAGAAGTACAAGACTGAGGATGCCGGACTTAAGAAGTTCGTGGCTGCAAGATTTTTGGATTTCAAAATGATTAACACTAGGTCTGTCATAACTCACGTCTAAGAATTACAAGTCATTGTACATGATCTCCTTGCTGAATTTATGACCCAAATCAATAATTTTATTAATAAGATTTATCTTATTATTAATTATGAATTTCGTATAGAAGGTATGGTCATAAATGAGGCCTTTCAAGTCGCTTCTTTCATTGAGAAGTTACCTCTGTTGTAGAAGGATTTTAAGAACTATCTTAAACACAAGCGGAAGAAAATGACACTAGAAGACTTGATTGTTCGTTTGAGGATAGAAGAAGACAACAAAAATGCTGAAAAGAAGTCACGTGAAAACTCGACAATTGTGGGGGGCTAACATTGTTGAGGAGGCGCCACAAAACAAGAAGAGAAAGAATACTTCTGGACCAAAGAACTACACAAGCAAGAAGAAGTTCAAGGGTAATTGCCACAATTGTGGAAAATCTGGACATAAGGCCATGGATTGTCATGCGCTTAAGAATGATATGAAGAAAAAGAATCAAGCTAACATGGTTGAAAATGCTGACGAAATGGAGGACTTGTGTGCCATGTTGTCTGAATGCAACTTGGTAGGAAATCCTAAATAATGATGGATAGATTCTGGAGCCACCCGCCATATTTGTGCTAACAATGAGTTATTTTCTTCTTATGCCCCCGTAGGACCCGACGAGACAATCTTCATGGGAAATTCATCTACGGCCAAAATTGAAGGAGTTGGCATGATTGCGTTGAAGATGACATCGGAAAAAATAGTGATTCTAAACCAAGTCCTCCATGTTCCAGAAATTCGCAAGAATCTTGTGTCTACCTCACTTCTTGTCAAGAATGGATTCAAATGTATTTTGGTTTCTAATAGTGTTGCACTAAGTAAGAACGATTTGTATGTAGGAAAAGGTTACCTAAATGAGGGCCTTTTTAAGCTAAATGTAATAGCAGTTCCTATCAATAAAGTGAATGCTTCTTCTTACTTGCTTGAGTCAAACACTTTATGGCATTCGCGTTTAGATCACGTAAACTTCAAAACATTATGGAAAATGATAAATTTAGAAGTATTGCCAAAATTTGATTGCGTCAATTCCAAATGTCAAATATGTTTGGAATCAAAGTATGCTAAGCATCCTTATAAGTTCGTTGAAAGGAATTCAAATACTTTAGACTTAATCCACACAGATATTTGCGACATGAAGTCAACACCATCTCGCGGTGGGAAAAAGTATTTTATTAATTTTATTGATTATAGCATGAGATATTGCTATGTTTATTTACTTAATAGTAAAGATGAGGCAATTGATGCTTTCAAGCAATACAAGAGTGAAGTTGAAACACAAGTAAACAAAAAGATCAAATTGATAAGAAGTGATAGGGGTGGAGAATATGAATCTCCTTTTGAAGAAATATGTTTGGGAAATGGCATTATCACCAAACAACTGCCCCTTACCCCCCACAATCTAACGGAATTGCGGAGAGAAAGAATCGAACATTGAAAGAGATGATGAATGCGTTGCTGATAAGTTCTGGCTTACCACAGAACTTGTGGGGGGGAAGCTATACTTACAGCTAACCGAATAATCAATCGTGTACCTCATAGTAAAACACAGTCCATTCCTTAGGAAAAGTGGAAAGGAAGGAAGCCTAGCTTGAAATATTTCAAAGTATGGGGGCGTCTAGCGAAGGTACAAGCTCCTAAACCTAAAAGGGTTAAGATAGTCCTAAAATGGTTGATTGTGTATTTATTGGATATGTAACCAATAGCAAGGCATATCATTTTCTGGTTCATAAGTTAGAAAATCCAGAGATTCAAGTTAATATGATAATAGAATCAGATAATGCTGAATTCTTTAAAACTATTTATCCGTATAAAAAGGAAAGTAAAGTGACCTACCAAAAGTCAAAACGACCTCGGGAGGAAATAACAGATGGTGTGCCTAATGAGGAAAATCCGAGAAGAAGTAAAC
>MU687550.1:229519-290334 GCA_026770625.1 Nicotiana glauca | reverse complement strand
TTTAATGATTACCTAAGTTTGATGTGGTAGTTATCAAATAGTGTCAATCTAAAGGATTACACATTTAGGAATCACATATGTAAGTGTGAAGTGGAAGCCACTTCAATGAGAATTCTGTAAGGCCAATTCTTTACGCACTTATGAGACCAGGCGGTGTTTATGGATGAAACGAACAAAACAATGAGAACTAAAAGACGGTTAAGGGTTGATTGTGTGAGATATGGTTGTCTAGGTATACACTAAAGTTCGACGGTTCAAAGATATCAAATCTACCGATTGATCGAGTTTATCTGACATATGTTCACTACAGAAAGTTCAAAGGGAAACCTACTTATCCAGATGCAATTAATCCTTACTTGAAAAATCACATAGCTTTCATCTATGATCTTTCTTAATACAGCCATTCCCATTCATGTGGGGGATTGTTGGACTTTAAGCCACTGGGCTTTAAAGTAGAAAAAGTGTGAATTGGAAATGGAAGGAAATAAAATGGAGGGAAAAATGAAAATTTGAAGAAGTGAACTTTTGTCTTGCATTTTGTCCCTCATTGGTGAGGGACAATCGCATTTGTGTGCTTATATATAGAATCACTTCTTAAAGCTCTTAAAAGGAGTTGAAGAGAATGAACCCTCGCGCCGTCGTCGTCGCTCGCTCCGCTCGGCTTCGGCTTTGGCTTTGGATTTGGATTTGGATTTGTCAAATGATCGATTGATAAGATTATTTTTGGACAAAATTTATTTAAATATTTAATAATTAATTAAATGCCAAATCACTGCTGAAAATATGCCAGAACCCTGCTAAAGATTCAGAAGGACTCTCTGGCCGCGGTTCTGCCATAACCGCGGTAGAACTATAGTAGGCAGATTCAGAGAGCCTCTCTGACTACTGTTCTATCGTAGCCGCGGTAGAACCGCGGCAGGCAGCGTATTCTTCTGAAAAGGCACCTTTTCCAGACACCTCTTCTGATAATTGCCTATAAATTCTGAGGCAAGGATCCATTTTCTACACACAAAAAACACTCCAGATACTGCATCCTAATTCGTAGTCTCTCTCTCTAAAATTCGTAAGTGTGATTTTGCTCCATTCTTTGAGTTTGTTGGTATCCTGCAGTTTGTATTGCCACTGTTGCAGGAAGGTTTATTGCGTTTTATCCTGGGAGGATTTAATACATTACCTTGGCAACTTGTGAGGGGGTTAAAATTCCTTAAGGACACACAAGAAACGCGTGGACTCGGAATATTTCTGATTCTCTACTATTTTCCAAATTTCTTTAATTCTTCTAATAGTTTTTTTGATTTTGTGTTTTAACATAGTAACGCTCACAGAATTGTAGGTTGATTAGGGTTGTGTCCGTCCAAATCCATATGGTTGGAATCATCTAATTGCATTAAATCACTATTATTAAAAGTGGGAGAGATGAAAATTTATTAGTATTGTGGATTACCTTGCTACGGTTTGTGGTGTTCATCGTTACAGTGTTGGTGTTGTTGATGGATTTATCAATGGAGCCATTTTTAGCCATCAATTCCAGATTATCAGAGTGTTTAGACTTAAAAATAAGTTTTTGTGTATTTAGAAACCTACCTCAGGCTGCATCAAATATGTTAACGTTAATACCCAGGGGTGTCTTTTATGCTTTGTCGTGGGAGGTACTGGATGCATCTCATTGGAATTTTTTTTTTTTTGTTTCTTACCTCTTGGGAAAGATACAGTTTGTCATTGCTTTTCAACTATTTTTCCTCTATGTGGAGTTGGAGTTGATGGCCCAAGGGCTTTCTTCTCTCTGCTTAACGGAGTCAACTGTAGAGTAGAAACAAGTTGTTGCAGTGTGACCCAGTCTACCACAAATTTTGCATAGGAAATTTTCCCCTTCATACAATAGTTGTTGAATGTGAGAGCCAATTTGTATAGTTGTTTGGACTGGTTGGTCTAGTAGCACTGGTTGGTCTAGTGGCACATGCACACATAATCTCGCATACCTTCCTCTAAGTGTAGAGCTTGTACAAGCATCTATGCGTAGCAGTTGACCAATTGAGTTTCCAATCTTACCAAGTACTATTCCATCTTATGGGTAATTGGGGAAGACAGACCTAGAATTATCACCACCCAAGTTTGTCCTCTGTGAACGGTCGTGGCAGCACCTAGTCTTTATGATTAGTGTCACGACCCAAACCCACTTGGTCTTGATGGCGCCTCTCGTGAAGACGAGGCCAGCCAACATAACATTTAAATCCTCAAATATCTGACAGTTATTAATCATAAATAAGCTTAAAGCAGGAATTTCATAACCAGCAATATGGACATAACCGCGATAACAAGAAAGCCAACCCAAATCCAGCCCGCAATTGGGTGTCACAAGTCATGAGATACTATAGAGCTTAATAACTACTACAAGACTATATCTAAGAACATAGTCTGAAAATTGATAAAGTGCAAAAGATAAGGAAGAAACGGGGGCTGTGGACGCTGACAGCTACCTCGTCTCTCCGGGTCTGCTGTAGTAGTGGCTTAAACTACCTGGGCTAAGCCAGTGCAAACTGATAGTATCTGAGCCAAGGTCTACTGGAGACCCGTAATCACAATGGGCATTGTCGGTGCCTGAACAGGTGCTACTGGAATGTCTGCAGCTGGGGCCTGCTCTTAAGCCGGGGCAACTGGTGGAGCAACGGGTGCTGCCCTCGCGGCTCTGCCCCTACCATGACCACGACCGTGTCCCTGGCCTCTAGTGACCTCAGTAGCTGGTATTGGTGGTCGACCGCCTTGTCCTCTAGCGCGAGTCCTCACCATCTGCGAGAGAATAGAACACAGAAGTGTAGTTATCGGATCAACAAAGTCGCACGACAAGAATTTCAAGAATGTGAAGTTTTCCTAAGGGTTCTGCAGCCTCTCGAGGACAAATACAGACGTCTCCATATCGATATGCGAGACTCTACTAAACTTGATCATGACTCGTGAGACCTAGTAACCTAGGCTCTGATAACAACTTGTCACGACCCAAACCCACCTGGTCGTGATGACGCCTCTCGTGAAGACGAGGCCAGCCAACAGAACATTTAACTCCTCAAATATCTGATAGTTATTAATCATAAATAAGCTTAAAGCAGGAATATCATAACCAGCAATACGGACATAACCGCGATAACAAGAAAGCCAATCCAAATCCAGCCCGCAATTGGGGTGTCACAAGTCATGAGATACTATAGAGCTTAATAACTACTACAAGACTATATCTAAGAACATAGTCTGAAAATTGATAAAGTGCAAAAGATAAGGAAGAAACGGGGGCTGTGGACGCTGACAGCTACCTTGTCTCTCCGGGTCCGCCTGCTCAGGATGAAAATCAGCGCTCAGGAACGAACTCTGATGTACCTGTATCTTCACACACGGTGCAGAAAGTAATGTGAGTACTCCGACCCAGTGAGTAATAAAAATAAATAATGTCTAAGAAAATAAAATCCCACAAACGCACAATTAATGCTATCTCAAGCAGTAAAATTAGATAAACAGTAAAAACCAGTGAAATACAGTAAGAAATCTCTTTGAAACAGTTAAAACAATTATTCTCAATCAATAAGAAATACTCAGGAACCTGCCCCTCGGGCGCCATATCAAACTCTCAGTACAGTATCAGCCCCGCGGGCTCCGTATCAATCACACAGTACAACATCAGTCCCTCGGGCTCACTCTGAATCACATGGGTACCCGCACTCACTGTGGGTGTGCAGACTCCGGAGGAGCTCCTACAGCCCAAGCAGTATCAACAAGGCCTGAAAGCCTGAACATATAAATATGAGGCCTGAAAGCCTGCTCACAATACACTTGAGGCGTGAAAGCCTCCTCACATATCGCTCGAGGCTTGAAAGCCTCCTCACATATCACTCGAGGCCAGAAAGCCTCCTCACATATCACTCGAGGCCTGAAAGACTCCTCACATATCACTCGAGGCCTGAAAGCTTCCTCACATCACTCATCATATCCTCACATATGGCCCTCGGCCTCAATCAGTCCAAAGATAGCCAAAAGCCACTCGGGCAGCAGTAAAACAATAATACTCAACTCAAACAATAGTTCAAATATTAGTTAAAACTCCAAGTCTGGGTA
Source organism: Nicotiana glauca (assembly GCA_026770625.1). Lineage (NCBI taxonomy): Eukaryota > Viridiplantae > Streptophyta > Magnoliopsida > Solanales > Solanaceae > Nicotiana > Nicotiana glauca. The sequence goes on along the minus strand of MU687550.1, from coordinate 286,233 downwards.
AAATATAGCTGAGTTCATGAAATGGTGTAATAACGATGGACTGAGTTCAAATAGTATTTCAAATAGTGAGGAAAACAGTGATGATAACTCATAAGGAGTTCAAACAGTCGGCAATAAGCCCCAAATATGGCAATAAGCCCAAGTCATAGTGGAAAACAACAAGTCATAGCTAATACGCGGAAAAATATCATCCGGACTGGACCAAGTCACAATCCCCAATAATACATGACCCCGCGCTCGCCATTGAACGCGTGTCTCATCTCAACACAGCACCAAGTTGTGCAAATCCGGGGTCTCAAACCCTCAGAACATCATTTAAAATCATTACTCACCTTTAGCCGGCCAAGAGTCTAGCTCGCCAAGCCTTTTCCCCTCGAATCGATCTCGTCACACGTCGAATCTGACCAAAACCATAAGGAATATGTCACAATAGGCTAATGAATCATAACCCAATCGAAAAGGCTCAAAAAATTACAAAATTCATATCACCAGATTCCTCGTCTCGACACGAGCCTATACATATCAAATTCATCAAAATCGGAGTTCAAATAACCTTTCAAATTCCAAATTTACATTCCAAAAACCAAGCCCTAGTTCTTCCAGTTTTTACTCCAATTTTCCATGAATTAAATGTATATTCTTCAATATAATAATGTTTCTAGGCCATAGAACTTACCTCCGATGAATTCCCAGTCAAAACTCTCTAAAAATACCGTCAATAGCTCTCAAGCTTGCTCAACAATGGAGGAAAAATGATGGAACTCGCGGATGAAATAAACCCTTTAAACCCCTCTGTGCATAGTCCTTTTCGCTTCTGCTGTCCCGCTACCGCTTATGCGGGACCGCTTCTGCGGCCAAATGACCGCTTATGCGGTTTTTAATTAATTACACAGCTTCCGCTTTTGCGATTCACTATCCGCTTCTGCGGATTCCCAAGATCGCTTCTGCGGTTACACACTCTCCTGCGGACCTGTTGATGCGGAAAGGGTCCACTTTTGCGGAACTCGCCACTAAAGCACCAAGATCGCTTCTGCGCCCTCATATCCGCTTCTGGTAAACCGCATCTACGGTCCATTTTCGCAAAAGCGGAAATACCAGACGACAACAAATTTACAGACCTGTAGCAAACTTCAAAAATTCTTGTTTTAACCACTCAAATTCACCCCGAGGCCCCCGGGACCTCAAACAAAAGCACCAACACATCCTAAAACCTTACTCAAACTTGTTCCAATCCTCCAAACACGTCAAACAATGCTAAAACCATTAAATCACATCGAATTCAAGCTTAAGTTTCTTCAAAACATCCGCAATACACATTCGATCATAAACCTGACCAGACGACGTCCGAAAGACCTGAAAATTTGGAGACATATCCAAAATCACCTAACGAAGCTACTGCAACTCTCGGAATTTCATTCCGACCCTCTGATCAAAATCTCACCCATCAACCGGAATTCGGCAAAATACTAACTTCGCCAATTCAAGCATAATTCTACACCGGACCACCAAATTCAATTCTGATCACACTCCTAATTCTCAAATCAACCCCCGAAGCTTACCGAATCACCGGAATTCACATCCGAGCCCTCTAAATATAGTCAAATTTCGGTTGACTTTTCCAAAACAAGCTTCCTTCCAAGAGGCTAAGTGCCTTATTTCCAACTAGAACCAATCAAATTCTACCCGATCAACTCAAATACTGATATTGAAACATAGAGCAACACAATATGGGAGAAATAGGGCAGTAACTCACGTGACGACGGGCCGAGTCGTCACATCCTCGCCAACTAAAATAAACGCTCGTCCTCGAGCGCGTCAAGAAACATACCTGGAGTCTCAAACAAATGAGGATATCTATTCCGCATCTCCCGCTCGGTCTCCCAAGTAGCCTCCTCCACGGGCTGACCTCTCCACTGCACCTTCACCGAAGCTATATCCTTTGATCTCAATCTCCGAACTTGATGACCCATAATAGCCATTGGCTCCACATCATAGGTCAAATCATCCTCCAATTGCATTGTACTGAAGTCCAACACATGAGATGGGTCCCCAACATACTTCCGAAGCATAGACACATGAAATACCGGGTGAACTCTTGACAGGATGGATGGTAAAGCAAGCATATCGGCCACCTCCCCAATCCTCCTAAGAACCTCAAAAGGGCTAATGAACCTCGGACTCAGCTTCCCTTTCTTCCCAAACCGCACGACGCCCTTCATAGGCGAAATCTTCATAAAGACATTCTCGCTCACCATATAAGATACATCTCGAACCTTCCGGTCAGCAAAAATCTTCTGACGCGACTGAACTGTACGAAGTCTCTCCTGGATCACTTTCACCTTATCTAGGGCATCCTGGACCAACTCTATCCCCAACAACCTAGCCTCACCGGGCTCAAACCAACCAACTGGAGATCTACACCGTCTCCCATATAAGGCCTCATATGGCTCCATCTGAATGCTGGACTGATAGCTGTTGTTGTAAGTAAACTCTGTAAGAGGCAAGAAATCAACCCAAGAACCTCCAAAGTCAATAGCACAGGCTCGCAACATGTCCTCCAATATCTGAATAGTATGCTCAGACTGCCCGTCCGTCTGAGGATGAAACGATGTGCTCAACTCTACCTGTGTACCCAACTCCCGCTGAAAAAACCTCCAAAACTAGGAAGTAAACTGAGTGCCTCTATACGAGATAATAGAAACTGGGACCCCATGCAATCAAACAATCTCCTGGATGAAAATCTCTGCTAACCGCTCCGAAGAATAGGTAGTACACACCGGAATGAAGTGCGCAGACTTGGTCAGCCAATCCACAATCACCCAAATCGAATCAAACTTCCTCGCTGTCCAAGGGAGACCACTAAAAAAATCCATAGTAATCCTCTCCCACTTCTACTCGGGAATATCCATGCGCTGAAGTACACCACCGGGCCTCTAATGCTCATACTTGACCTGCTGACAGTTCAGGCACCGGGCTACATAACTCACAATATCCTTCTTCATTCTCCTCCACCAGTAATGCTGTCTTAAATCCTGATACATCTTCGCGGCACCTGGATGAATAGAATACCGCGAGTTGTGGGCCTCCTCTAATATCAACTCCCGAAGCCCATCCACATTGGGCACGCAAACCCGGCCTTGCATCCTCAACACACCGTCACCATCAATGGTCACATCTCTGGCATCATCATGCTGAACTCTGTCCTTAAGGACAAGCAAATGTGGATCATTGTACTGGCACTCTCTGATGAGGTCATATAAGGAGGACCAAAAAACAACACAAGCCAACACCCGACTCGGCTCTAAAATATCTAAGCTCACCATTCGACTGGCCAAGTCCTGGACATCAACTGCAAAGGTCCTCTCCCCAACTGGAATATACGCCAAACTACCCATACTAACCGCCTTCCAGCTCAAAGCATCGGCCACTACATTGGCCTTCCCCGGATGATACAATATGGTAATGTCATAATCCTTTAGCAACTCAAGTCATCTTCGCTGTCTCAAATTAAGATCCTTCTGTATGAACAAATGTTGAAGACTATGATGATCGGTATACACCTCACAAGATATGCCATACAGGTAGTGCCTCCAAATTTTCAAAGCATGGACTATGGCAACCAACTCCAAATCATGAACAGGGTAGTTCTTCTCATGAGGCTTCAACTGACGAGAAGCATACGCAATAACTCTACCCTCCTGCATCAACACACATTCGATCCCAACTCTCGAAGCATCACAATACACGGCATAAGAACCTAAAGCTGATGGCAGAACTAACACTGGAGTCGTGGTCAAAGCTGTCTTGAGCTTCTGAAAGTTCTCCTCGCATTCCTTGGACCACACAAATGGAGCGCCCTTCTGAGTCAACTTGGTCAAGGACGATGCAATAGAAGAAAATCTCTGAACAAACCGGCGATAATACCCTGCCAACCCAAGGAAACTACGAATCTCTGTGGCTGAGGTCGGTCTAGGCCAACTCTACACCGCCTCTATCTTCTTCGAATCAACCTGAATACCATCACTGCACACCACGTGCCCCTGGAAAGACACTGACCCAAGCCAAAACTCACACTTGGAGAACTTTGCATAAAGCTTCTCCTCCCTCAATCTCTGTAATACCACTCTCAGGTGATGAGCGTGCTCCTCCTGGCTACACGAGTACACCAATATATCATCAATAAAAACAATCACAAATGAATCCAGATACGTCCGAAATACACTGTTCATCAAGTGCATGAACGCGGCTGGGGCATTAGTCAGCCCAAAAGACATAACCAAAAACTTATAGTGCCCATATCTCGTCCTGAAAGTCGTCTTCATAGTATCAGAATACCTAATCTTCAGCTGGTGATAGCCTGAACGGAGATCAATCTTAGAGAATACCCTTGCTCCCTGGAGCTGGTCAAACAAATCATCAATACGCGGTAGTGGATACTTGTTCTTCACTGTCACCTTGTTCAACTGCCTGTAGTCAATGCACATTCTCATTGAGCCATCTTTCTTCTTCACAAATAAGACCGGTGCACCCAACAGTGACACGCTAGGACATATAAAACCTTTATCTAGGAGTTCCTGAAGCTGCTCCTTCAATTCCTTTAACTCTGCTGGTGCCATACGACAGGGAGGAATAGAGATGGGCTGAGTGCCCAGCACCAGATCAACACCGAAATCAATGTCCCTGTCCGGTGGCATGCCCGACAGGTCTGCTAGAAACACATATGGAAAATGCCTCATAACAGGGACACAATCAAGACTAGGAGACTCATCTATAACATCTCTCACAAAAGCCAAATACGATAGACAACCTTTCCTAACCATCCGCTGGGCCTTTAGAAAGGAAACCACTCTACTGAGAACATAGTCAGTCATATCACTCCACTCAATCCTCGGGAAACCCGGTATGGCCAAGGTGACTGTCTTGGCATGACAATCTAGAATAGCATGGCACGGAGATAACCAATCAATGCCCAGAATAATATCAAAATCTACCATGCTCAGCAGAAACAAATCAACTCGGGTCTCCAGACCCCCAATAGTCACTAAGCACGACCGATATACATGGTCTACCATAATAATATTACCCACCGGGGTGGATACATGAACAGGCAAAGCAAGGCACCCCCGGGTCGTACCCAAATGGTGAGCAAAATAAGAAGACACAAAGTAATAGGTAGAACCGGGATCAAATCAAACTGAGGCATCCCTGTGGCAGACTGAAATAATACCTGTGATAACAGCATCTGAAGCAATAGCATATGACCAGCCCTGAAGAGCATAGAATTGAGCCTGACCACCACCTGATCGGCCTCCCCCTCTAGGGTGGCCCCTAGCTGCCTGACCCTCACCCCTAGTTGGTGGGGCGGGTGCTGAAAAAGATGGGCCAAAAGATGAGGGCTGACCCCTCTGCTGAGACTAACTAACACGAAGCCGAGGACACTGCCTCTACAAGTGCCCAAACTCCTCGCACTCAAAATAGCTCCCGGGTGCTGGAGAATGGGACTAAAGGGAGCCCCGTGCACCAGAGTGACTAGCTGACGCACTCGGCCTGGAGGAACCCTGAACAGATGGAGCTTGTGATGAACCCTGAGCTGGAAGTGTGCTGAGGGGATGGCTGGACCTACTGATAACGCTGCTGACCTCGGCCGGAAGATGACCCACGATACTCAGAGCGAGCTGACTGAGGTGGCCTGAATGAACGACCTCTGCTCTTCTGAAACTGACCCTTAGACAGGGCACCACTTAAGCTACCATAACCTCGAGGCCTCTTGGCCTCCCTCTCCTCTCTGTCCTACTGGCGAGCCAACTCAATATCACGAGCAATATCAGCTGCATCCTCAAAGAAAATACCCAGAACTCTCTCACGAGTCATCAGAACACGAAGGTGATAGTGAAGTCCGTCTATAAACCTCTTGATCCTCTCTCTGTCGGTCGGAACTATCCAGGAGGCATGACAGGCTAACTAAGAAAATCTCGCCTCATACTGGGTCACAGTCATGTCTCCCTGTCGAAGCCACTCTAACTGCCTACGCAGCTCCTCCCTATGAGATTGTGGTACCCACTTCTCCAAAATGATAGTGGAGAACTCTTGCAATGACAAAGGCGTTGCACCTGCCGCCCTACGCCGCTCATATGCATCCCACCATGTGAAGGCAGCCCTAGTGAACTTTAAAAATGCGGTAAATGCTGCTCTGCTAGACTCCAAAATCCCTGTCGTCCAAAGCATATGCTGACACTTGTCAAGAAATCCCTGGGCATCCTCACCTTGAGCACCACTGAAAACTGGAGGCTCAAGCCTACTAAACCTCTCGAGATGACGCTGCTCATTGGCAAGCATAGCTGGAACTACAATATCCTGAACTGGTACAACCGGCTGAGCTGGAGCTGCTCCCGGTGTCTGTAAATCCTGCATCACCTGCTCCGGTGTGTGAGCAGCGGGGTTCTGACTTCCTCCCCCTGCCTGAGAAGTAGTCGCTGTAGTAGTGGCTTAAACTACCTGGGCTAAGCTAGTGCAAACTGATAGTATCTGAGCCAAGGTCTACTGGAGACCCGTAATCACAATGGGCATTATCGGTGCCTGAACAGGTGCTGCTGGAATGTCTGCAGCTGGGGCCTGCTCTTAAGCCGGGGTAACTGGTGGAGCAACGGGTGCTGCCCTCGCGGCTCTACCCCTACCATGACCACGACCGTGTCCCTGGCCTCTAGTGACCTCAGTAGGTGGTATTGGTGGTCGACCGCCTTGTCCTCTAGCACGAGTCCTCGCCATCTGCGAGAGAATAGAACACAGAAGTGTAGTTATCGGATCAACAAAGTCGCACGACAAGAATTTCAAGAATGTGAAGTTTTCCTAAGGGTTCTGCAGCCTCTCGAGGACAAATACAGACGTCTCCATATCGATATGCGAGACTCTACTAAACTTGATCATGACTCGTGAGACCTAGTAACCTAGGCTCTGATAACAACTTGTCACGACCCAAACCCACCTGGTCGTAATGACGCCTCTCGTGAAGACGAGGCCAGCCAACAGAACATTTAACTCCTCAAATATCTGATATTTATTAATCATAAATAAGCTTAAAGCAGGAATATCATAACCAGCAATACGGACATAACCGCGATAACAAGAAAGCCAACTCAAATCTAGCCCACAATTGGGGTGTCACAAGTCATGAGCTACTACATAGTTTAATAACTACTACAAGACTGTATCTAAGAACATAGTCCGAAGATAGATGAAGTACAAAAGATAAGGAAGAAATGGGGGCTGTGGACGCTGACAGCTACCTCGTCTATCCTGGTCGGCCTGGTCTGGATGAAAATCAGCGCTCAGGAACGAACACCGTTATACCTGTATCTGCACACACAGTGCAAAGAGTAATGTGAGTACTCCGACCCAGTAAGTAATAAAAATAAATAATGTCTGAGAACATAAAATCCCACAAAGGCACAATTAATGCTATCTCAAGCAGTAAAATCAGATAAACAGTAGAAACTAGTAAAATACAGTAAGAAATAACTTTGAAACAGTTAAAAACAATTATTCTCAATCAATAAGAAATACTCAGGAACCTGCCCCTCGGGCGCCATATCAAACTCTCAGTACAGTTTCAGCCTCGCGGGCTCCGTATCAATCACACAGTACAACATCAGCCCCTCGGGCTCACTCTCAATCACATGGGTACTCGCGCTCACTGTGGGTGTGTAGACTCCGGAGGGGCTCCTACAGCCCAAGCGCTATCAACAAGGCCTGAAAGCCTGAACATATCAATATGAGGCCTGAAATCCTACTCACAATACACTCGAGGCCTAAAAGCCTCCTCACATATCGCTCGAGGCCTGAAAGCCTCCTCACATATCGCTCGAGGCCTGAAAGCCTCCTCACATATCACTCGAGGCCTAAAAGCCTCCTCACATCTCTCATCATATCCTCACATATGTCCCTTGGCCTCAATCAGTCCAAAGATAGCCAAAATCCCCTCGTGAAGCAGTAAAACAATAGTACTCAACTCAAATAATAGTTCAAATATCAGGTAAAACTCCAAGTTTGAGTAAAATATAGTTGAGTTCATGAAACAGTGTAATAACAATGGACTAAGTTCAAATAATATTTCAAATAGTGAGGAAAAAAATGATGATAACTCATAAGGAGTTCAAACAGTCGGCAATAAGCCCCAAATATGGCAATAAGCCCAAGTCATAGTGGAAAACAACAAGTCATAGCTAATACGCGGAAAAATATCCAGTACGGGGAATCTACCTGGTACTGTCCCGTAGTCCAACATATAAATGTGCAGGGAGATCAACCAGAATGCCGATCCATAGTCCCAAAATAAATACGTAGGGGATCACCTGGGATATCGTCCTGTAGTCCCAAAATAAATACATAACCATCTCAAAAGAATATGTTGTTCTATTTGAGAATTAAACAGGAAAATCTACTCTAACATGCTATAGAGAGTACAAGTACGCAATTAAAGTAGGTAAGACAATTAAATCATATAGCCATGATTTTCCTAATCTAAACCAGAGGCTTTAAGCACAAGTATTTGCTCAATTACAAGAAAACATAGGTATTAGCTTAATGAAAACAGGATTTTTAACAATTAGCACGTGTACGCACTCATCACCTCACGTACATGACACTCATATAACAAACAATACCAAATCCTAATGGGAGTTCCCCCACACAAGGTTAGGCAAGGCATTTACTTCGAACCAGCTCAATCAACTCAAATCACGTTCTTGCCACTAATACCCGACTCAGAATGGCCCAAGTCCAATGTTTCTCCTTAAAAACCCTCGACAAATCGCCCTCAGCCGAGCTCCAAATCGTTGTTTCCAAGTTCGAGTTCAAACCCTCGTTTCTTCCTTTTTCTGACTAGCGATATCCATTTCTGCGATCATGGGACCGCACCTGCGATCCTACTTCTGCAGCAAATTTACCACTCCTGCGACTTTTCATTAAAGCCCAACTTCTGTACCAGCGACCTCTTACCCCCAAATGCGGTGCCGCTTCTGCGATACTTGGGCTGCATCTGCGACCAATTTCAACATTTTCTCAGACCACACATGCGGTCCCCTAACCTCTTCTGTGATACTGCACCTATGGTCTCATACACGCAGGTGCCATTATGACAGGTTCAGCAAAGCTTCGAATTTTTCCAAGTCCAATTCAACTTTCGTTAAGCACCCGAAACTCACCTGAGGCCCCCGGGACCTCAACCAAAAGTAAGAACAAGTCATATACCACTATTCAAACTTATACCAATCTTCGAAATACATAAAACAGTTTCGAATTATCAAAAGACCGTCAAATTCAAGCCTAAGGATTCAAAAACATCCAAATTTTGCTTTCGATCAAAAAGTCTATCAACCCTCGCTCGAAAGACCTAAAATTTTGCACACACATCCCAAATGACACGACAGACCAACTCAACTTTCCAGAATTCCTTTCCGACCCCTATATCAAAATCTCACTATCGAACCGGAAAACTTCAAAAATTCAACTTTCGGCATTTCAAGCATAAATAAGCTACGAACATCGAAAACACAATCCGAACACGCCCCTAAGTCTAAAATCAGCCAACTAAGCTAAAAAAACTCAAAAAAATTCCATTCCGAGGCCGTCTTCACACTGCCGTATCTACGGTCCAAATTCTAAAGCTTAAGCTCTTATTGAGGGACTAAATGTCTCAAAACAGACTGAAACTCACAATGAATCATCCATGCAAATCAAAATAGCAAAAACAAATATGGAGAAAATATTTAATAGGGAATCAAGGTGTTAAATTATTAAAACGACTGGCCTGGTCTTTACAAGAATGCTGAGTGGTCTTCCTTAGCTTTGCTTGCTACAAAGTTTGGCTCCCACATTCGAATGGAGAGATAGTGCCTGTTGATAAACCAAGGGCCATGTTGTAGAACCTTGGCCATATTTTCTTCTTTGGTAAACTTGACTACATAAAAATCTAATCCAAGATCGATTAATGGAAATGGTTCGTTTGGTTTCCAAAGGTCTTAGATTTTTTTTGAGGTATTGGTGGATGACTCATTTGCCTAGGAATTTAATTATAAGGTAGTTAATTAACCTATGTATTTTATATTCTCAAAATATTCTCAAAATAGTATATGTATGCATACATAAGCATGCCCAAGAGTTTTGGCATTTTTTCCTCATTTTCTAAGATTTGCAAAATCGATTTATTGTCTATTTTAGCAATACAAAATCCTGTAATTATTCTTAAAATTACCTTTTTTGTGTATAATTTATTTTCTTCCTCATATTTACACCAAATATAATAAAGGTGATTTTTTGCATATTTTTACAAATTTATTTGATATTTTTAAACTAAAATTACACAAAATATCAATCATAGCCTATATTACGATTAATGGCATTTTACAAGTATAAAATTATTTTTAGTATTTTTAGATTAATGTATTATTAATTAGTTAAGTGCTTTTAATTTATTTTAAAATCATTTTAACTATTCTTATATAAATTAAGGCGGAGAAATTGGTTATTTAATACATAGCCATTTCAATTGCAATTGTAGCCTCAATTTAACCCCCAATTCCACCCCAAATCAAACAACCCAATTTTATTATAACCCGACCCATACCCTTTCCTATCATACCAAAACCTAATCCCATTTAACCAATTTAATCCCTACCGTCGATCTTTTAGATCAACGACTCCCCTCATCATCTTCCTTTTTTAGTTCAAATGACCCATTTACCCTACCTCATTTCTCAGCAATCGCCGCCTCTGAAACCCTCCACTCTCTCAAACTCTCTTGAGGGTTCTCAAACCCTTGCCGCCTTTTGCCGTCTCAGACCGGAGATCAACCAGAATCTATGGCCACCAAAGCCATGGGGATCTTACACCCGCCCACTGGTGCTCTTATACACTGGTTTTTTGAAGGTTCAAGGCCTGACCTTGAAGATCTCTACCCAGGTTTCCTTCTATTCAGGGTTCCATGGTCCTCTCAGGCTTTACTCCAGCGTATCATGGTCGTTCGAGCCTGAGTCTAACTTCTCCGACTTAGATCCACGACTTTTCCAGGCCTTTCTCACTTCTAGGTTTCTTTTGAAACCCTAACCTTTTGAGGTCCTTCTAATTTCTCGAGATCTGTCCTAGATCTGTGTTTATCTTAAGGTCTCAGGCATTTTCTCAAAAGTTTCTTTCAAAACTTTGTTTTTAAACCTTTCACCTTCTCTGATTTAGGGTTTCATTGATTTTTAACATGCTCTACTATGATTCTTGGATGTTTCCTCTACTGTGATCCTTATGTGTTTCTTTTACTATGTTTCTTCTACCTTGTCCTTATGAGTTCTTCTACTGTATTTTGCATGATTGTTCTTTTATTATGTTTTTCATAAGTTTCTTCTACCGGGAAGTACGTGTTAAATATCTCAGTTCCGTTTAGATTTATGAACTGATTGTGTTAATATTTTTTGCCTGACTTGCTTGTTTTAATTTCTAGATTCGATTAATGGTAAAACCCCTAGAATTTGGGGTTCGTTCAAGTTTTTGAGGCTACTTGTTACGTGATTTGTTTGTTTCTTATCTCTGAACGTGTTTCATTTCAAAACCCTAGTCTCTTTGGACCTATTTGAGTTCCTGAATTTGTTTGCTCTACTACTCGATCGAGTTTCAAAATCTTTGTGTCAACTTTGTTTCTTCATACGATTCAAACCTCTCGCTAAACTCTATAAGAACTTTTTACTTGACCTTTTGCATGCTATCTGGTATTCCCTCTTCTCTGATATAACTACCATGTTCCTGTAGTCCTCTACTCACTAATTTTTTTTATTACATGGCACTCTTCTTTGTCTTAAATCCAGCTTCGCATGCTTAATGTTTATGCACTCTTTATAAGTTAAATTTCCCTCTCAAAATAACCTTTGATTGTGGATTGATTTCAAATCTCTTTGTGTAATTCTGATTGATTCTTCCCTTATTGTATTGATTTCCTTTTTTTCTTGGACTTGTTGAAATACTTTCCTTTGAAGTTTCGACCCTACCTTTATACTTAAGTAGATTTGATCCCATTACCTTAATTATACTAGTATGGGATTCTTACAGAACTTTCCTTAATTAAGGTTTAATGAACCTAACCTCTATTACCTATTGTGTACTCGTAGTGTGTTGAAAATATTTTTCTTATTTGACATGTTCAGCCCCTACGTGATTTCTTTTATTATTTAACACTTGCATGCTACCGTTTGATTTAATTCCTTAATTAAAGGAAGTATTTAATACTAATTTAATTTTTATTGAACAGATATTTCTTAATTATGTCTGAATTACAGCCCTTACCATATTTTCTGCCTGTTTCTCACCCTATAAATACCTCCTTTTTCATTGACAAAAAAAACAACACTCGAGTCTTTTCTGAACTCACACTAACACACAATGTATTCTCTCTTGTTGTTTGTACTGTGGCCTCTTTTCAAGACTTTTGCTCTCTTTTGCTTATCTCTTTCTAAAACTAGTATGTCTTTTATTTAAACTTTTGCTTCATCCCTATGTGTTTATTCTATAGTTTCATTCTTTTGTGTGGTTTGGTGTTCATGTTCTTTAACTTATGCTAAGTATTTTTCCTTCTTTTCTTCTGTTCCCATATAAATCCCTACCGATAATCACTTCTATGTTCTAAGTTAAAACCATGTCCTAACAGTATCCTAATTATTGCCCAGGCCATGGCTTGACCTTCAATAGGTCCTAACTCCCCAATATTTGGCTAGTAGGCTGGTCAGGGGTGTGCCAGCATTCTATGTTGCTGGGCATGACCTGCCTACCTTGGAAACCCTTAATTCCCTCTATTGCACTTACACTTGTTCCTAGATTCTAAGTTCTGCCCATCCCCCTCCAATGAGCCTTGCCTTGGGACCTTGAGTTCCCTATGAACTTCGACATTGGAGGGCTGGCCCTTCCACACTGCACTTTAATTCAGTTCTGTAATGATATCTGGGTGTAAGCATTGGCTGGAGTTTTTGAAACTCCTTGGAGCTTTGACACACTCCAGATAAGAGAAAGGCTTTGGAATCTGATCCCGCCAGTTGGTTCATATCATACTGTTAGACTTTGGGTCTGAATTAGGCTCCTTGGATGTAGATTAAAAGCTTTGATGTAATTTTATTTTCTGTTTGATTCATTTGGTCTGTAATAAATATGTAATAATTTATGGGGTTTTATTAAAATGGGGAGGGTTATTTATGTGTGCCTAAGGGTAGATATCCTTCCTATAGGAGTTTTCTTTTAATTTTCTGCACATTCATATATATAAATCATGCTCATAGGAATTCTGCACTTTCATATATAGAAATCATGCTCATAGGAATTCTGCACTTTCCTATATAGAAATCATGCTCATAGGAATTCTGCATTATCATATGTAGAAACCATGCTTATAAGAACTCGGTATATCATATAGATATCCTGCTCATACGAATTCCGCATATAGAGACCATGTCTTTAAGATTTTGCATTTTTCGTCTATTATTAGGCAAATAGTTATAGGTCAAATAATAATCAATTACGTCCTAGACACCATGCTCGTAAGATTTCTGCACTGCTGCTACGGCTGTAAAAAGTGTTTAAAATTAACGATGCTAGAAAGCATGCCTATATGAACTATCAACCAAATCTGAATCACTCGTTTTAAGATTAGTCTGTCAATAGTAACCAACTGCAGAACTCGTATCATTCTGTTAAAACTGGCAACTTTCTTTAATCAGTTTACTTATTTATTTCTGAAACCAGTAGATGTCATGCCTATAGGTAATCACTTAGGCAAACCAGTAGGTAGTTAATTAACTGAATCAGTCTTCAATAATTGCATCCAGGCGAACCTAATGCGGATTTCTTGTCTGAAAATATGGGTTGAACCAATCCGCTTAAAGTTTAAGTATAATTTGGACCTAATCAGTATATGTAAGGCGTGTTAAATTACATGATTTCTGCTATTCTGAGGAGGCTTATTTGAGTTTTTAATTGTTATGTGTACCCCATAACTATCCTACGTGTTTTGTTTGACGCATTAGAATTTTTACCTTTCTAAACTCCTTTAAAAAGCCCAAAAATTCCTTCCCTTGATAGGACTAGAAGTCCCAAATGCCTTCAGGACGGATAAGATTGGGACATATAATAGCATGCTACAGGTAACGATACCATTTCGCGCTTAATACCTTAACGGTGTGGGAAAGGGTAGATATGGATATGATGACCATGCTATAACACCACGTGTATAAACGGTTATTGTGTGCTGTGTGGGGTGATCCATATTATGTATAAACCTAGGACCCCTTCCCTTATTTTTCCATTTTATTGTTTGCCAAACTTCAACTTTTAAACTGCTTTTTACTTGCAGCAACTATGTAAAAATTTCTCTTTTTTACTCTTTTATTCAAGATTTTAAAACTACTTCCGCTATCAAAGTTCAGTTTCTTTAACTTCCTTAATCCTTTGCAATCATTATGTGAAAATCCCTCTTTGTATTTGTAATTCTTTTTTGTCTACTTGTTGTTTGCATTTAAAGTCACAAGATAGCATGACCGGGAACTACACTAGTGGATCTTGAGGGGTACCTAACACCTTCCCTCGAGAAAATGTCTAGCCCTTACCCGAACTCTGGTTTTCAAATTCAAAACCCTTAGTGTCCTAATGCAGTTGATCATTAGGTGGCGACTCTTCAATCCCAAAAAACCCAATTCTGAAATAGGAATAGTGTTGTCTTCCCGAATTTCATAAACCCGATCTCACTCTAGAGAGAAAAAAGGGGGCGTCGACAGCATGGCGACTCTACTGGGGATTCTTTAGGCTTGTTTTCTTTATTGCTTTGTTTAATGCCTTTATTCGAAACTGACTTGTCTTCTTGTTTCTTTTTTCTTTAACTCTTTCATTTACTGCTTTCCTTCAATACCACTGTAATTTTTGAGCAATTATTATAATCATTATGAACGTGAAAATTTGTTTTATTTTTTGTAATTGCATCTTCGACATCATATTCCACTCAGGCCAAACTAATACCATAGCAACGCTTGATGAGTTTTTGTGGTCTTCCAATATTATTACCCCCTAAATTTTGGGAAAGGCATATTTGCGGTAAAACTAGTCGATCAGCGGTGCAGTCTATGGTTCCGTGCCTTTCCCTCTTGAGTTGTCCGCTC
Source organism: Nicotiana glauca (assembly GCA_026770625.1). Taxonomy (NCBI): domain Eukaryota; kingdom Viridiplantae; phylum Streptophyta; class Magnoliopsida; order Solanales; family Solanaceae; genus Nicotiana; species Nicotiana glauca. Next base: position 271,060 of record MU687550.1, on the reverse strand, counting down.
AAGGGTACCGGTCTAGCACCCCATAGAAACCTTATTCTATTTAACTGTTCATGCATCATTCTCAAACCTAGTCGAGTCAGTTACGATGTCCATATAATGACGCTTTAAGATAGCCTTATCCAAAGTCCACTGGGTTCCCCTGGAACCCAAATGGACAACACCATACACTGTGCATTTATTTTGAGGACTAAATGTTGTTTTATGCCAATTGTTGATTTAAATAGTCGAGTCGGGCAGGTGTGAGAGACTAACACTTTGTTTTGCAGGATATGAGGCATGAAATCCCCACATTCGGCATGGTAACCAATATTCACCCAAGGTTGCTAAGATGAAGGAGGACATTTGGCTGGGGCTTATTTGATGCTCGAACTGCGTAAGTTGGTGACACTGTTGATGGAGCCAAAGATGCCGATTCTGGGGAAGGTCCTTCTGGGACCAAATAGTTAGGAGTTTCTTTTCTTTTTCACTTTGAAATGTAACAAGGCCAATGGCCATTAGTGATATTTTACTTTATGCAATTTTAGTGTCGTTTTGGGATTTGTCTTATTTTTTATCAATAAAATGACGCATTTAGCATTATAAGTTCTCCAAATCAACTTGTTGCTAGGCCTACCTCAGGCACAACGAGGCACCCAATTTAGAACACGATTTATATTCTTGTACTATGTGTTTAATATTGCAGTATGTTTCTCAGAATTCGTACTAACTTGCTACCTTTTTTTGTTTTTATTTTTTATTCCCCTTCCTAAAAGGTTAGTTCGTGCATTCTGGCATCGTCATCCTACTCCACAAGATCTAAGGGCCCTCCACCTCCTCTTCCTTCGAGTCCTATCAAAAGCAAGAACAAAGCAAAAATGGAGAACGTGAACAATATCAGAAAGGACGACTCAGCTGAAAGGGTAAAGGTTCCTTAGGATGTTCAGGTATCCAAAGAAAGTGCCGCTCAGCTCAAACAAAAGTTACTGAAATTTCAAGAAGAACTAGACCAAGTTCGGAACTTGGAAAGTCTGTCATTCTCCCTCACGACTCCAGACATCAACTTTCCCAAGGCTCAACACCCCATACCTCTACAGAACACCCCGAAGCCACATAAACAACCCGCTACTCATCAAAATTGCAACAACAACGCTCCACTCCTCATCCCTGAACCATTAAATGATCATCTCCACTGCACTCCCATATATGTGGAAACCAAGCCACAATATACTCAACCCATTACAAACACACCAGAGTCTGATGAAAAAGACTCTATCATCAAGAACCTGGCAGCCGAGCTCAAGAAATTAACTAGCTGAATCTAGGGCGTTGAAGGAAGCAAAGGTACGGAAGGGATGAATTATGAGTATCTTTGCATTCAGCCAGACGTTGAACTTCCCAAGGGGTACAAACCTCCCAAGTTCAAAATGTTTGACGACTCGGGGGATCCATAGTCCATCTGAGGACATATTGTGACAAACTGGTTGGCATAGGAAGAGATGAGAAGATTCGCATGAAACACTTCATGAGAAGTTTGAAAGGCGATGTGCTATCTTGCTACATTAGCCAAGATCCCAAGAAGTGGACGAGCTGGGTTGGAATGGCGCCTGATTTCATGGACAGGTTCAAGTTCAATACAGAAAATGCCCCAGATATATTCTACATCCTGAATCTGAAAAAGAAACCCACTGAGACATTCTGCGAGTGTGCTACTCGATGGAGATCCGAGGCTGCTAAGGTTAGGCCGGCCTTAGAGGAAGAACAAATGAACCAATTTTTGTCCGACCTCAGAATTTGCAGTATTATGAGAGGTTAATGTTGATAGAGGGATAGAAATTCTCTGATATCATCAAGCTAGGAGAAAGGATTGAGGAAGGCATTAAGAGCAGTATGGTCACTAATTTCGAGGCACTGCAGGCCACCAACAAAGTCCTACAATCTGGTGGCACATCCAAGAAAAAAGGACGTGAGTGCAGTAATGTTCGCACAAAGAACCAAGTCTCCAGTAAAATACCAAGCCTACCCAGTACCCCCTCTCACTTACCAGCCTATTCCCAATTACCAAGCACCTCAGCCCTCTTACCAAATTCCATCACCAAAATATTCCCAACATGCACCCGTCGACCAAGCCTATAATACTCACTACCAATTACCTCTTACCCGCCAAAACTTCCACAGGCCATGCCCTAACTTTGACCGTAGACCTCCCAAGAAACACCCCGCCATCACTGAGCCTATTGACCAATTATATCAAAGACTCAAAGCAACCAGTTACGTCACCCCAATCCCTGCCATAACTCCATAAAATCCTTCCCAGTAGGTCAATCCAAATAAAACCTGTGCGTACCATTCCAGAATGAAAAGGCATACCATTGATGAGTGCCGATCTCTAAAAGACAAAATCCAAGCTCTAATTGACAACAAAATCATCGTGGCCAAAGAACCTGCTCCTAATGTTTGAAATAATCCTTTTCTTGATCATAAGGGTGGTGGTGTACACATAATCGAGGTAGAAGATGATTGGGACCCCAAGGGGTCAATTGGATTAATTGCCGAAGGTGACGAGCCCAAGAAACCAACTGTCACATTGAATCCAATTGTAGTCCAGATCCAGTCCTCTGGGGATGCTAAAGTAAACATGTTTGTGCGTCTCGAGTTTGAAACACCTCCATCCAAAAGGACCGCAGAGCCGATTGAGGTGGATTTTGGGTCTCCAAAGGTACCATTTAAAGTTGTCGTGTTGCCACCCAAAACGAGAATGCCCATTCATGTAGCGATGTCAGCAGTAACACCATTCCAGACACAGGACATTCCTTGGGATTACACCGTCGAGGAAACAAGAAAGGGAAAACTAAGTATGGAGAAGCAATCGCAGCACAGGGTATGACCAAGACTAGCAAAATTTATACTTTGGAGCACTTAGTTGAATCAAGTAACTAAGCCCTTGGACGGCCTATTGAAACTGGAGCTGATGATCTCTGGCAGAAGATACAAGCGAAAGAATACTCAGTTATTGATAAATTAAATAAAACACCCGCACATATCTCCATTGTAGCTTTGCTGCAGAGCTCCGAGGCACACAAGAATGCCCTAATGAAGATACTGAGTGAGGCATATGTACCTAGCAATATAACTGGAGGAGATATGGAAAATATGGTCGGGCAGATATTGGAGAGTAATAAGATCACTTTCCACGAGGATGAGTTGCCCCTGAAGGTTTAGGACACAACAAAGAGTTGCACATCACTATGCAATGTGAAAACTATTTCATCACTAGGACTTTGATTGACGGAGGATCCAGCCTCAACATTTGTCCATTGGTGACCCTCGGAATATTGGAGAAGAGTCTACATGAAATCAAGGATGGGGGTATCAACGTTAAAGCTTTCAATGGTTCCCAAAGATCCACTATTGGGGAGATCAGTTTATGTCTACAAATGGGGCCAACTTAGTTCGATATTGATTTTCAAGTAATAGACATCCCAGCATCCTACAACTTACTGCTGGGATGACCATGGATCCATACCACCAAAGCTGTAGCATCAACCCTGCACCAGGCGGTGAAGTTCGAGTGGAATCACCAAGAGGTGATTATTCATGGTGATGGGAGTAACCCCATATACAGTCGCCAAACCATCCCAGCGATCGAAGGGAGAAGGAAGCTAGGAGGAGAAACTCACCACCGCATTGAGCGAGTCAACGCCGTGGATAAAGACAAATGGTGGGATAACAAGATAGAAAGTATACTGAATTGGAGCGGGTATGAACCTGGAAAAGGGCTCGGCAAGAATCTCCAAGGAATCACCAAGCCTATCAAACTGAAGAAGCATGGAACCACTTTCGGGTTAGGGTATGGATATACTTGGCAGGAATTTAGGAACTGGTCTCCACCATGGCGCGGCCCTTACTATCCGCTGGAGCACCCAATACCCTGCCTGGAACAGACTTTCCAGCCGGCCGACATCATATATGGGTCAGAGGAAGATGAAGCATTAGCAGCAATGAAGAACCTGTTCTTGAAGGATGACAATATGGATTTTCGTGCCATTTTCGAGGAGGAAGGGGAGGAAGGCCTGTCCATACAGGCAATGAACCGAGGAGAGAGCCTTAACAATTGGTCCATCAGCACCATCAGGGCCCGGTGAGCTTCGAGGTAGCAAGGCTGAACAAAGTATTATGCATTATCTTTTACTTTTTCATTAGTTGATTTCCCTTGAGTATTATCTTTAAATTTTTGAAAATACCTCCGATGTTCAAAAAAATTTTGGCATTTATCAAAGCATTTCAACTTTTATATAAATCTCGCTCTTATTATTTCTTTTCTCTTCCATTTACTTTACTTTACACAGTATTACTATTACCTATCTTGATGAAACAATAAATGTGACATGCGACGAGATAACGCAACAAACGGACATAGACTCAGAAGAGGATAAGATACCAGAAGAGGTCGTTAAAGAGATGGAGAATTTTGAGAACAGACCTAAGTCTAACTTGGACGAAACTGAGGTTATCACCTTGGGGGATACGGAGAATGTCAAGGAAACGCGCATCAGTGTTCACTTGTCACCATCAGAAAAGGAAGAGTACACGGAGTCCTTAAAAGAATATAAGGACATATTTGCCTGGTCATACGATGATATGACCGGTCTCAGTACATCTATCGTAGCTCACAAACTGCCAACGGATCCGATGTGTCCGCCGGTAAAGCAGAAGCTTAGAAAGTTTAAGCAAGACATGAGTCTGAAAATCAAGGAAGAAGTTACCAAACAAGTCAAAGTCAAGGTCCTCAGGGTAGTGGAGTATACAACATGGTTAGCCAACATTGTGCCAGTGCTGAAGAAGGACAGGAAGGTCAGAGTCTGTGTCGACTACCGGGACCTCAACCGGTCCAGTCCGAAAGACGACTTCCCTTTGCCGAACATACATTTCCTTATTGACAACTATTCCGAGCACGAGTTGCAGTCATTTGTCGATTGTTTCGCTGGGTATCACCATATATGGATGGAGAAGTCTGGCTAAAGCCGATCAATTCAGATGTAGTGAAGTGATACTATGTGTAACCATTATGATTCCTTTATGATGTTATTTGAACTATGCCTGACCTGATTCCTATTTAAGAGGGGATACGTAGGCAGCCTTATGGTTCGGTCACAATTCATTAAAATTTTCATTTCCCCTGATACTGGAAACTGGGGCAGAAATTTGAGGTGGACCCTCAAAATTCTAAGTTGATCTTCGCCAATCATCACCCGCAGCCGTCAGAAGCACCAGCTTAGTAAACTGGGGTTGAATTTTGAGGTGGACCCTCAAAATTTCGAAGCAAAAGAGGTTGCAATATCTTGAATCGTGTCGCAGTCATCGGTTCATCGAAAATCCTTTTACCTATTATGTATTTACATCATATTTTAATTATTTCGCTGAGTCATGCATGGCTATTATCAATTTTTCTTTGTTTAGCAACGCTACCCCCAATGAAATCAAGAGCAGAGTAGGATAGGAGAAGTCTACGGGAAGACGAACTCACCTTCCCCCTTTACAAAACTCACAATTTTTCTTTGAATGCAGGCACCCCAAGACATAAAATCATCAGATACGATTACATACTCATGTTTTTTCAGGAATACAACTCTCAGAATCATCGCCTATTTACAAGTGCTAACCGCACACGACATCCCCAGCAGCCACAATGACGCAATCAGCTATTAGCTATTATCTCTCAGCTAAGAGATTTTGTTACTCCTCACCTTTATTTATTGCATTGCATAAGGCTACTTTTCTGCCTTCCGAGACTAAGCACTGTCTCCATCTGCATTCTTGCATTGCATAAGGCTACTTTTCTTCCTTCCGAGACTAAGCACTGTCTCCATCTGCATTTTTCGCATTGCATAAGGCTACCTTTCTTCCTTCCAAGACTAAGCATTATCTCCATCTGCATTTTTCTCTGCATTGCATAACGCTACCTTTCTGCCTTCCGAGGTTAATCTGCACCTCCATCCTCATTTCTTTACATTGCATAAGGCTACCTTTTTGCCTTCTGAGACTAAGCATTGTCTCCATCTTGAATTTCTCTACATTGCATAAGGCTACCATTCTGCCATCTGATGTTAAGCTCTACCTCCATCCTGCATTTCTTTACATTGCATAAGGCTACCATTCTGCCTTCCGAGGTTAAGCTCTACCTCCATATGCATGGCTAAAAGATCGTCAACTTTATTTACATCTCTACATCGGCTGAAGTATCGCCAATTTATGTAAATCTTTTCATCGGCTGAAATACTGCCAACTTTATTTAAATCTTTATAACTGCTGAAATATCACCAACTTTATTTAAATTCCGCACCGGCTGAAATATCGCCAACCTTATTTAAATCTCTATATCAGCTAAAATATCGGCAACTCTATTTAGATCACTGCATCGGCTGAAACAGCGCCAATTTTACATAAATCTTTTCATCGGCTGAAACGTTGCCAACTTTATTTAAATTTCTATATCATCTGAAATATCGCCACTTACGTTTTTCTACATTGGCTGAAACATCGCCAACCTCATTTAAATGTCTGTCGGCTGAAATATCGCCATTTACATTTTTCTACATCGTTTAAAACATCGCCAGCTTTATTTAAATCTCTATATTGGCTGAAATATCGCCATTTACATTTTTCTACATCGGTTAAAACATCGCCTGCTTTATTTAAATTTCTATCAGCTGAAATGTCGCCATTTAGATTTATCCTTGACATCGGCTGAAATACCGGCAAATCTTGCATTTTATCGGTTGAAATATCGCCAAATCTTGCATTTCATCGGCTTAAATACCGCCAAATCTTGCATTTCATAGGCTGAAATACCGCCAAACCGTCCAAGGGCGTCATTGTTCGGAGGCACCATCTTCATAGCCCGAGAATGCCATGCCATAGCCCGAGGACCCCGCTTTATATTCTGCACATAATTATTAAAAGGCATCATGGTTCGGAGACACCATTATCATAGCCCGAGAACGTCATTTCATAGTCTGCGAAGCCTTTATTATGCACCTCATGTCCCAGGATGTCATGGTCTGAGGACGTCATCTTAACCGTCCAAAGACAACATTCATGGTCCAATGGGAACTTGCATCCCGTTTAAATTCCACACGATATTCTTCTATTACTCAATTGCAAGTACATCAGCTGGCAACAGGAATTACAGTATGAGCGATCTCACCCCGGTTCTCGCAACCCATCAGTCCCTGACCACCCTTCCCAACCTCCATTGGCATACTCCATCGATGTATCCTGAACTACATATGTCCTGATTCTTGTAAAACTAGGGATATGTAGGCAGATCAAAAACCATAGCTTGGTCAAAACCTTTTGCAAGCCGTCTCTCTCGGTCAAAATTGGTCATCATATCTTTACCCGATAACTCTTTCATCCTTCCCAGGTAAAGAGGGGCAGCTGTTGATACCCAATTTTTCCCTATATATTTTATATACTCAAAATAGTATATGTATTCATACATAAGCATGCCCAAGAGTTTTTGTATTTTTTCTTAATTTTCTAAGATTTGCAAAATCGATTTATTGTCTATTTTAGTAGTACAAAATCCCATAATCATTCTTAAAATTACCTTTTTGTGTATAATTTATTTTCATCCTTATATTTACACCAAAATATGATAAAGGTGATTTTTTGCATATTTTTACAAATTTATTTGATATTTTTAAACTAAAATTGCACAAAATTACAATCATAGCCTATATTACGATTAATGGCATTTAACAAGTATAAAATTATTCCTAGTATTGTAGATTAATGTTTATATATTATTGATTAGTTCAGTTCTTTTAATTTGTTTTAAAATCATTTTAACTATTCTTATATAAATTAAAGGGGAGAAATTGGTTATTTATTACATAGTCATTTCAATTGCAATTGTAGCCTCAATTTAACCCCCAATTACACCCCTAATCGAACAACCCAATTTTATTATAACACAACCCATACCCTTTCCTATTATACCCAAACCCGGTCCCTATTTAACCCATTTAATCCCAACCGTCAATCTTTTAGATCAACGGCTCGCCTCATCCCCTTCCTTTTTTAGTTCAAACGACCCCTTTGCCCTACCTCATTTCTCACCAACCGCCACCTCTGAAACCCTCAACTCTCTCCAACTCTCTCAAGGGTTCTCAAACCATAGCCGCCTCTTGCCATCTCAGACCGGAGATCCACCAGAATCTATGGCCACCAAAGCTGTGGGGATCTTATACCCACCCCCTGGTGCTCTTATACACCGATTTTTTGAAGGTTCAAGACCTGAACTTGAAGATATCTACCCAAGTTTCCTTCGATTTAGGGTTCCATGGTCGTCTCCCGCTTTACTCCGGCGTATCATGGTCGTTCAAGCCTGAGTCTAACTTTTCCGGCTTAGATCCACGAGTTTTCCAGGCCTTTCTCACGTCTAGGTTTCTTCTGAAACCCTAACCATTCGAGGTTCTTCTGATTTCTCTAGATCTGTCCTTGATCTGTGTTTATCTTAAAGTCTCAAGCGTTTTCTCAAAAGGTTCTTTCAAAACTTTGTTTTTAAACCCTTTCACCTTCTCTGATTTAGGGTTTCTTTGATTTTTAACATGCTCTACTGTGATTCTTGGATGTTTCTTCTACTGTGATCCTTATGTGTTTCTTCTACTGTGTTTCTTCTACCTTGTCCTTATGAGTTCTTCTATTGTATTTTGCATGATTGTTCTTTTATTATGTTTTTATGAGTTTCTTCTACCGGGAAGTACGTGTTAAAGATCTCAGTTCTGTTGAGATTTCTGAACTTATTCTATTAATATTTTTCTCCTGACTTACTTGTTTTCATCTCTAGATTTGATTAATGGTAAAAACCCTAGAATTTGGGGTTCATTCGAGTTTTTTAGGCTACTTGTTGCGTGATTTATTTGTTTCTTATCTCTGAACGTTTTTTATTTCAAAACCCTAGTCTCTTTGAAACTATTATAGTTCCTGAAGTTGTTTCCTCTACTGCTCGACTGAGTTTCAAAATCTTTGTGTCAACTTTGTTTCTTCATAGGATTCTAACCTATTGATAAACACTATAAGATCTTTTTACTTGACCTTTTGCATGCTATCTGATATTCCCTCTTCTTTAAGATGAGTACCATGTTCCTATAGTCCGCTACTCACTGATTTTTTTATTACATGACACCCTTCTTTGTCTTAAATCCAGCCTCGCATGCTTAATTTTTGTGCACTCTTTATAGGTTAAATTTCCCTCTCAAAATAACCTTTGATTGTGGACTGATTTCAAATCTCTTTGTGTAATTCTGATTGATTCTTCCCTTATTGTATTGATTTCCCTTGTTTATTAGACTTGTTGAAATACTTTCCTTTGAACTTTCGACCCTACCTTTCTACTTAATTATATTTGATCCCATTACCTTAATTACACTAGTATGGGATTCTTACAGACCTTTCCTTAATTAAGGATTAATGAACCTAACCTCTATTACCTATTGTGTACTCGTACTGTGTTGAAAATATTTTCCTTATTTGACATGTTCAACCCCTACGTGATTTCTTTCCTTATTTAACACTTGCATGCTACCGTTTGATTTAATTCCTTAATTAAAGGAAGTCTTTGATACTAATTTGATTTTTAATGAACACATATTCCTTAATTATGTCTGAATTACAGCCCTCACCTTATTTTCTGCCAGTTTCTCAACCTATAAATACCTGCTTTTTCATTGATACAAAAAAAAAACACTCGAGTCTTTTCTGAACTCACACTCACACACAAAGTATTCTCTCTTGCTGTTTGTACTGTGGCTTCTTTGCAAGACTTCTACTCTCTTTTTCTTGTCTATTTCTGAAATTGGTATGTCTTTTATTTAAACTTTTGCCTCATCCCTATTATGTTTATTCTGTAGTATCATTCTTTTGTGTGGTTTGCTGTTCATGTTTTTTAACTTATGCTAAGTATTTTTCCTTCTTTGCTTTTGTTCCCATGTGAATCCCTACCCCTAATCCCTTCTATTTGTTGAGTTAAAACCTTGGCCTGACAGTATCCTAATTATTGCCCAGGGCATGGCTTGACCTTCAATAGGTCCTAACTCTCCAATGTTTGGCTAGTAGGCTGGTCAGGGGTGTGCCAGCATTCTATATTGCTGGGCATGACCACCATCCTACCTTGGAATCTCTTAATTCCCTCTATTGCACTTATACTTGTTCCTAGATTCTATGTTCTGCCCCCCCCCCCCTCCCCCGCAATGAGCCTTGCCTTGGGACCTTGAGTTCCCTCTGAACTTGGACATTGGAGGGCCGGCCCTACACACTACACTATAATTCAGTTCTGTAATGATATCTGTGTGTAAGCATTGCCTGGAGTTCTTGAAACTCCTTGGAGCTTTGACACACTCCAGATAAGACAAAGGCTTTGGAATCTGATCCCGCCAGTTGGTTCATATCATATTGTTAGACTTTGGGTCTGAATTAGGCTCCTTGGATGTAGCTTAAAAGCTCTGATATAATTTTATTTTCTTTTTGATTCATTTGGTATGTAATAAATATGTAATAATTTATGGGGTTTTAGTAAAATGGGGAGGGTTATTTATGTGTGACTAAGGGTAGATATCCTTCCTATAGGAGTTTTCTTTTAATTTTCTGCACTTTCATATATATAAATCATGCTCATAAGAATTCTGCACTTTCATATATAGAAATAATGATCAAAAAAATTCTGCACTTTCATATATAGAAATTATGTTCATAGGAATTCTGCACTTTCCTATATATAAATCATGCTCATAGGAATTCTGCACTATCATATGTAGAAACCATTCTTATAAGAACTCGGTAAATCATATAGATATCCCGCTCATAAGAATTCTGCATATAGAGACCATGTCTTTAAGATTTTGCTTTTTTGAATCTACTATTAGGCAAACAGTTATGGGTCAAATAATAATCAATTACGTCCTAGACACCATGCTCGTAAGATTTCTGCACTGCTGTTACGCCTGTAAAAAGTGTTTAAAATTAACGACGTTAGAAAGCATGCCTATATGAACTATCAACCAAATTTGAATCACTCGTTTTAAGATTAGCCTGTCATTAGTAACCAATTGCAGAGCTCGTATCATTCTATTAAATCTGGCAACTTTCTGTAATTAGTTTACTTCTTTATTTCTAAAACCAGTAGATGCCATGCCTATAGGTTATCACTTTGGCAAACCAGTAGGTAGTTAATTAACTGCATCAGTCTTTAATAATTGCATCCAGGTGAACCTAATGTGGATTTCTTGTCTAAAAATATGTGTTGAACCAGTCCGCTTAATGTTTAAGTATAATTTGGACCTAATCAGTATATGTAAGGCGTGCTAAACTACATGATTTCTGCTATTATGAGGAGGCTTATTTTAGCTTTTAATTGTTATGTGTATCCCATAACTATCCTACATGTTTTGTTTGACGCATTAGAATTTTTACCTTTCTAAACTCCTGAAAAAAGCCCAAAAATTCCTTCACTTGATAGGAATATAAGCCCCAAATGCCTCCGGGACTGATAGGATTGGGACGGGTAATAGCATGATATATGTAACGATACCATTTCGCGCTTAATACCTTAACGGGGTGGGAAAGGGTAGATATGGATATTATGACCACGCGATAACAGCACGTGTATAAATGGTTACTAGTTGTTGTGTGGGGTGATCCATATTATGTATAAACCTAGGACCCCTTCCCTTATTTATCCATTTTATTTTTTTCCAAACTTCAGCTTTTAAACTTCTTTTAACTTGCAGCAACTATGCAAAAATTTTTCTTTTTACTCTTTTATTCAAGATTTTAAAACTACTTCCTCTATCAAAATTCAGTTTTTTTAACTTCCTTAATACCTTGCAACCATTATGTGAAAATCCCTCTTTGTATTTGTAATTCTTGTTTGTCTAGTTGTTGTTTGCATTTAAAGTCACAACATAGCATGGCCGGGAACCATACTAGTGGATCTTGAGGGGTGCCTAACACCTTCCCCTCGAGATAATATCTAGCCCTTACCCGAACTATGGTTTTCAAATTCAAAACCCTTAGTGTCCTAATGCACTTAATCATTAGATGGCTACTATTCAATCCCAGAAATCCAATTCCCAAACGGGAATAGAGTTGTCTTCCCGAATGTCGTAAACCCGATCTCGCTCTAGAAAGAAAAAAGGGGGCGTCGACAGTGAATAAGAAGGATGGCACTATGAGAATATGCATTGATTATAGTCAATTGAACAAGGTAACAGTTAAGAACAAGTACCCTTTGCCTCGCATTGATGATTTATTCAACCAGTTTCAGGGAGCGAGAGTGTTCTCCAAGATTGATCTCCATTCAGGCTATTACTAGTTGAAGATCAGGGACTAGTATATTCTCGAGACAGCTTTCAGGACCAGATATGGTCATTATGAGTTCTTGGTGATGTCTTTTGGGCTGACTAATGCCCCAATAACGTTCATGCATTTGATGAACAGCGTGTGCTGGCCTTATCTTGACTTGTTTTTCATAGTCTTCATTGATGATATTTTGGTATATTCACATAGTTAGGAGTAGCACGCGGAGCAATTGAGGGCTGTATTGCAGAGATTAAATGAGAAAAAGCTTTATGCAAAGTTCTCCAAGTGTGAGTTTTGGCTTGGTTCTGGGGCATTCTTCGGACACGTAGTGTCTAGTGAGGGTATTCAGGTTGGTCCAAAGAAGATAGAGGCAGTTTAAAGTTGGCCTAGACCGTCCTCAGCCATAGAGATTCATAGCTTTCTTAGTTTGGCAGGTTATTATCGCCCATTTTGTTCGAGGATTATCATCTATCGCATCGCCCTTGACCAAGTTGACTCAGAAGGGTGCATCATTTGTATGGTGGGACGAGTGTGAGGAGAGCTTTCAGAAGCTCAAGACAGCTTTGACCACCACTCTACTGTTAGTTTTGCCATCAACTTTAGGTTCATATACCGTGTATTGTGATGCTTCGAGGGTCGGTATTGGTTGTGTATTAATGCAGGATGGTAGAGTTATTGCTTATGCTTCTTGTCAGTTGAAGCCCTATGAGAAGAACTACCCATTTCATGATTTGGAGTTGGCTGCCATAATTCACGCGTTAAAAATTTGGAGGTATTAGTTGTATGGTGTGTCTTATGAGGTGTTTATTGATCATCGTAGCCTCCAAAACATGTTCAAATAGAAGAATCTCAATTTGAGGCAGCGGAGGTGGTTGGAGTTTCTTAAGGATTTTGATATCTCTATATTGTACCATTCGGGGAAGGCCAATGTAGTGGCCGACGCTCTGATCCAAAAGGCGGTAAGTATGGGGAGTCTGGCATATATTCCAGTTGGGGAGAGACCTCTTGCAGTTGATGTTCAGGCTTTGACCAATCGATTTGTGAGGTTGCATATTTTGGAGCCTAGTCGGGTGTTGGTTTATATGGTTTCTCGGTCTTCCTTATATAATCGGATCAGGGAGTGCCAGTATGATGATCTTTATTTACTTGGCCTTAAGGACAAAGTTCAGCACGATGATGCCAGAGATGTGACCATTGGCGATAATGGGGTGTTGAGGATGTAGGGCCGGATTTGTGTGCCCAATGTAGATGGTCTTCGGGAGTTGATTCCGGAGAAAGCCCATAACTCGTGGTATTCCATTCATCCAGGTGCCGCAAAGATGTATCAGGATTTGAGGTAGCACTATTGGTGGAGAATAATGAAGAAAAACATTATAGAATTCGTAGCTCGGTGTCTTAATTGTCAGCAGGTGAAATACGAGCATCAGAAATCGTGTGGCTTACTTCAGCGATGGATATTCTAGAGGTTAAGTGGGAGAGGATCACTATAGACTTTGTGGTTAGACTTCTACGGACTTCGAGGAAGTTCGATGTTATTTGGTTGATTAGGGATCGGCTGACCAAGTCCGTGCACTTCATTCCTGCCTGTACTACCTATTCTTCAGAGCGGTTGGCAGAGATCTATACTTGGGACATTGTTCGATTGCATGGTATCTCAGTTTCCATCATTTCAGATAGGGGCACTCGGTTCACTTTACAGATTTGGAGGTCTGTGCAGCGAGAGTTGGGCACTCAAGTTGAATTGAGCATAGCTTTTCACCCTCAGACGGATGGGCAATCCGAGCGCACTATTTAGACATTGGAGGACATGTTGCATACTTGTGTCATTGGTTTCGGAGGGTCATGGGATTAGTTTCTACCGCTTACAGAGTTTGCTTACAACAACAGCTACCAATCGAGTATTCCGATGGCTCCATATGAGGATTTGTGTGGGAGATGGTATAGATCTCCAGTTGGTTGGTTCGAGCCCGGTGAGGCTAGGCTATTGGGGATAGACTTGGTACAGGATGCTTTAGACGAAGTGAAGGTGATTTAGGAGAGGCTCCGTACAGCGCAGTCCAGAAAAAAGAGTTAGGCTAACAGGAAGGTTCGGGATATGTCCTACATGGTTGGTGAGAAGGTTCTGTTGAAATATTCACCCATGAAGGGTGTTATGAGATTTGGGAAGAAGGGTAAATTGAGTCCTTAGTTCATTAGGCCTTTCGAGGTGCTTAGGATGATTGGGGAGGTGGTTATGAGCTTGCTTTGCCACCCAGCTTGTTGAGTGTGCATCTGGTATTTCATGTTTCTATGCTTCGGAAGTATATTGGGGATCCATCTCATGTTCTAGATTTCAACACGGTTCAGTTGGATGGTGACTTGATTTATGATGTGGAGCCAGCAGCTATTTTGGAGTGTCATGTTCGAAAGTTGAGGTCAAAGGATATAGCTTCAGTGAAAGTGCATTAGAGTGGTCTGCCCGTCGAGGAGGCTTCCTGGCAGACCAAGCGGGAGATGCGGAGCAGATATCCTCACCTGCTTGAGGCTTCAGGTACGTTTCTTGACTCGTTCGAGGATGAACGTTTGTTTAAGTTAGGGAGGATGTGATGGCCTATCCAGTCATCTCATTAGTTACCGCTCCATTTTTCCCCATTTCATCTTCACTATGCTTTGTTTATTCGTGTTAAGTGGTATCGGGTTGGTCGTGTCGAATCCGAAATAGTTTTGGTAAGGTTTGAGACACTTAGTCTCTAAAAGTAACTTTATAGTTAGAAAAGTCAACTGAGAGTTGACTTATTTGTAAACGACCTCGGAAAGTAGATTTTATGGCTCGAATAGCTTCGTTAGGTGATTTGGGACTTGGAGCGTGTTCGGAATATTTTTGTGATGTCTAGTGTAGAATTAAGCTTGAATTGGCGAAAGTTAGTTTTTGACGATTTCCGGTCGGCAGTGGAAAATAAGCTATCGGGGTCGGAATGGAATTCCGATAGTTGGAACAAGTTTGTAATGTCATTTTGGATATGTGTGTAAAATTTCATGTCAATCGGAGTTTTTTGGAAAGTTTCGGCGTCCTTGGTGGAATTTAGGAATTTCAAAGTTCATACGCTTGAATTTGATGTGATTTTGGTGTTTTGATGTTGTTTTTGGTGTTTCGAAGGCTCGACTAAGTTCGAATGATATTATGGGACATGTTGGTATATTTTTTGAGATTTCCGAGGGCCTCAGGTGGATCTCTAAAGGTTAATGGATCAATTAAGTCTAGAAGAAAAGCTGCTATATTTTTTCACAGCAGCATGAATAGTAACTCGGATAAATAGTAACTCGGGTGAATAGTAACTCGAGTGAACAGAACTCGGGTGAACAGTAAATGCGTGAGCAAAATTTAAATAAACCCTTCACGACCATTAAACCCTTTTACACTATTTTTGAACGGGAAAAGAGGTCTGAAGCAATTTTGAAGAGAGGAAAGCATTATTCTTCATTGAGTTAAGGATTTTGGACCCTAAAATTCGATTATTTGTGATTAAGGAATAAAACATCAGCGTTTAATTCATGAAAATAAGTAGAAAAAAGTGGAGTTAGGGCTTGAGATAATGAGACCTTCTATGGATGATTTGAGGGGCCAAATTAACTCCAATTTTCGAGTTCTTTATATGTACGGACTCATGACATGATGAAGAAAATTTTGGTATAATGTTTGTCCAGTTTCGGGATGCGGTCTAGGGGGTCGGGTTTTGACTAATTTTGGATTTTGTGCTGAAAATCGATATTTTCAATTGGAATTCATTCGTTTAGCATAATTTGATGATAAAAATCTAAACTTGGTAGATTTTGAGAACTCAGAAGTTGGTGCGAGAGGCAAGCTTGTTGCAGAGTAGCTTTTCGGGCTAGTTTGATGTGAGTAATGATTTTAAATATTGTTCTGAGG
The DNA here is from genome assembly GCA_026770625.1 of Nicotiana glauca. Classification (NCBI taxonomy): domain Eukaryota; kingdom Viridiplantae; phylum Streptophyta; class Magnoliopsida; order Solanales; family Solanaceae; genus Nicotiana; species Nicotiana glauca. Next base: position 254,814 of record MU687550.1, on the reverse strand, counting down.
GTATGAACCCCAGATTACACAATGTTCAGCTGTGTTGCGGTGACGTACGCGCTAGATGACAAGCGTGGGGTCGTGCACCATTGAGGATTGTGACTTAGTCCATCCCGAATGATTATTTTTCTGTATATTTGGTAGCTAATTATTTGATATTATTATACTTTAGGCTACATGCCATATTTGGGCTTCGTGCCAACTGTTTGACCCCTTAGGGGATCGTTAATGATATTTTCCTCACTATTTAATTTTATACTTGTGCTCAGTCATGCCAGATCTTTCAATGTTTTCAAAATTCAGCTATGTTAATATGTTTTAGAAACCTTAAATGATGTTTTAAAGATATTTTGAGCTGAGCTGCATATTTTTACTATTTCCTGAAGGGCTTATGAGATTCTAACTGAGTAAGGCCGAGTGCCTGTATTGTGAGGATACTTTTGGGTCGAGCTGTACGCCGTAACAATGATACACTAATTATAATAATGAGGCCGAGGTCCTGAGATTGTACTACACGAGGTGACTTGATATTGATATGAGGCCGAGAGCCTATTTATGATGCCACGAGATGGCTTGATATTGCGCTTGGGCCGTAAGGGCCCCTCCAGGAGTCTGCACACTCCCAGTGAATGCGGGTACCCATTATGACATAAGATATAGCCCGAGGGGCTGGTATTGTTCTGTGATATTTCCTGAGGGGCTGATTTGATGTTATTGTGCCCAAGGAGCAGTTCTTATGTGTTTACCATTTCTAGTTGTGTTTTCTACCTATTATTGACTACTTAAAAAGGTGTGATTCTGTTATGCCTCTGATAGCTAAATGTTATGTTTAACTTGATTTTATATCATTTAGTCTTTATTTATTCTTATTACCCACTGAGTTTTAAGTACTCACTTTGCTCCCTACACCTATGTGTGCAGATTCGGGCGCTACAGGTCCTGCTACTGGGGTTGACAGTTCCAGCAGATCTTCGGAGGTTTATTAGGTAGCTGCTTGACGATTCGCATCCCAGTGCAACCTCCCTCTATCTTATTTCTTTTCTGATTCAGTTATTTAGTAGTGGAGTAGACTTTCAGACTGCTATTATTGTTTTAGATGCTCATGACTGGTGACACCTCGATGTCGGGTTGTGTTGGCTTTTATTTCTGCAAACTATACTGTTAATTGCTTATTTTTGGATTTTATTTCTGATTAAAATCTTAGTAGTTATTATTTTACTTGCTAAAAGTGAATTGGAAGTGAGTCAGAAGGCCTTGTCTTCACGAGAGGCGCCATCACGACTGGTTTGGGTTTAGGGTCGTAATAGAGTCGAATCTCACAGAGAACTAAGGCTTAGCTACACCTGTTTAATATCGCTAACAAACACAAGCTCAAATAATTCCTATGTTATAAATATGAAGATTCTTGTGTTTAACTAATTAACTAACAAATTAAAATCATAAATTAATAACTAAATATACTAAGGGTTAGAGACAAGATTAATGAGGTTTAGAGTTATGATTTTCCCTATTGTCAGAATTCTTCCTGCTACATTTTCTATAAATTTCTCCTAAGTATTCTCTACTGATCATGAGTGCTCTGACTGTCGTAACTCTCTTCCAAGTAATTACCACAATTTACTAGACATATTCTCCCGAATTACACTAGCCGGCATTAAGTATGGCTCACTAGGATCGCAACCAAGGTTTCGTTACCCCTAATCGCACCTTTAGACTCTCCGTATTGATCTCTCATATACGTTAGGAGTGACGTTGTTCACCAACTACCTAAATATGCACTCTCTCCTTAGTAATACATACTAAATAGGCATAGTCAATTGAGAGTTCTTCAACCAACCACAATAATAATGTAGTTGAACAAATAGAGAAAATACTATGGTAAAACTATATTAACATAACCGGAAAATCATCCTCCAATAGGTTCCATCAAAACCCTAGATAACAAATTAGCTATTCATAATAGTATGCATAACTACAATGCTAGAATTCATAACCAATAATGGTAATAGGAAGAATGAAGTGAAAAACTCGTAGAAGAATTCTCCGCCTTGCTCCTAGTATGTTCTTGTCTCCTAAGGTCAAATCTCGGTCTCCTTAGCCTCCTTATGTCTAAATTATGTCAAAAGTATGTCCTCCTTCCTCAAAATAGTATTTTTACATGTATTTATACCAAATAGGATCGTTCCCATATGAAATAACTTTTCATGCACGAAATAGGACTCTGGCTCGGTAAAATTTGCACACGCGCACTGCATGGGTTGACGAGCCACACTATCTGCTTGTGAGGAAGTTCGAAGAGCTAATTCTAACAGGATGTAGGAATTTTCCACAGGCGCGACGCGCCCCACGATGCTCCACTCGCCAAAGTAGTGGGAAATTGCATAAATGAAAGATTTTAAAGTTGTAGCCCTTTCAAATAGCTTTCCAACGATATATTATGGAGACCAAATGGAGTTTTGATAAAAAAGGAATATGCATTTTACTAGAAATTGTGTCGTATGCCCGCTCGATTCTTCGTTTCGTTCTTGACTATCATCTGTTGATCCCCGAACACGATCCCGGCTTGATTCCTTGGGATTTTACTCAGACTTCAAACTTACAAATTACTTGAATTCATTTCATAATATCTACATAGCTCGAAATCACTCCTACAAGGCATAAAATGCACAATTAGTGCAAAACACTAGTGATTGAAGCTCAAACTCAATTAAAGTGCAATACATTATTGTGTAATAAGCGACTACAATACGCAATTATAGCCTATCATCATTAATCTCATAAATTTAACTTAAATTGTATATTAATATTTTTACATATAATTAGTCTGATATACGTGCTCTCAAAATTCTTTTTTAAACTTAAATTTGCGCTCATCATCCAAATTTTAAGAGTTTTTTACCCTATAAAGCAATAGTAGTATAAATTTTCATAATCAATAATTGATGCTAAAATAAAATCGTCCAGTTTTAGTATATGTATCTTTATAATCTTATAAAAGTAACTTTAAAATCTTTCTGAGTAAACAATTTTTCGAAATAAAATAGAGTCCAATTTAACGTAAACCAAAAGACAAGAGTCATTCTTTTCTATTTATTTCACATGTAAATAATTTTAATTGGGTTATATCCCCTTCTAATAGATAAATGTCATTTTATTAAGCTAAATATATTTGTCCAAAATAAATGTTGCTTTGGGAAATTAAAACAATATTAGTTATGCTTTTCGCTATGTTGGTTGTAATTGTTTCAAATTTAAATTGGACTTTTCTTCTAAGTTTAAATACAAATTCAAAATCAAAATAGTAACTAATTTTTAACAACACAGTGCATAATTTATTTATTTTTTAAAATTTTAATTTAAAAAAATAAGTAGTTATTACCTAACTTAACTAATTTTGTTCTAAAATTTTCAAATTACTTTTCATTGTATTGCCACTTGGCTTACTATGGTGCAATTAGCCTTTTATTTTACTTTATTTTAAAATAATTTTAAACTTCAAATTTGTTAACTCTAAAAGAGTAACTATTTTTTAGCAATACATAATGCATAATTTAAATTTTTAAATTTTTAAAATTTTTAAATTTAAAATAAATTAATTATTACGTAATCTAACTAATTTTATTCTAAATTGCCAAGTGGCGTATTGTGAGGTTGTCTCTTGACTTAATATTGAGATTTTTTTCTTTCCTTTTAATAATACTAATATTCATACCCGCGCGTTGCGCAGAGAATATTAAATATAATTTTTTTTATAAAAAAATATTACTTAAACATGTAAACGATATTATTTTATGAACATTTAAATATATCGTATACTGGTACATTCAAGTCTATTCAAATTCTACTATTTTTCTTGAATTATAATTTTGTTATTTAAGTACTTGAAGAAATTGAAAACAAATCAGGACAAAAATTGTATTTAAGATATTTATCATCTTTTTATTTTCTTCATTTAATAGTAGCTATTATTATTATTATTATTATATAAACCCGTCAACTGATAAATATTGATAAAACAATACGAAAATAGATGAGTAACAATATAATCAACAAGTTTAAAGTTGTCTGATTTGATAGATATATATCTTTTGGATAATTTTTTGGCCGACTAAGAAACCTTGCTATGGTACATAATTTCATTTATATATTGTTCATAACAATTGTCACCGTATGTGAGAATGCTGAAATCTGATGGCATAGTTGGATCAAATAAAAAATTTGAGAATAATAAATTTTTAATAAAGAAGATGTTTTTGATGGAGTTAAGGACGGTAGTTTTTTTTTATTTAAAAGACATGGGTTTTTCTACATTATAATCAATTAGACTTTTTTCTATTTTATTTTCAATATAAATGTTTTATTTTTAATATTTTTTACTTCGTCCAACATACGTGTTCTTTTATTATTTGTATAAAATATATCAATATTTTTAGAATTTTTTCTATATTATGTAGGCATATGAATTTTATTAAAATTAAATTCATAAAATAATTTGGATTTTATTGATCCAAATAAATATTATGGGCTAATATAATTGGATTAACTATTTAAGTCAAATACATATGGATTAAATAAATAACTCTTAATCTATTGGACTAGCTCATTTAATTGGGTCACAAATGATGAGCCCACTTCATTAAGCCCAAGATGTCATGTTTCTAGAGGTCCAGTTTGGTGTCACGTGTAAAATGACGTGGCGTGCCAAGTCAAGAGGAAGAGTATGGCAAGGCATGCCCAGTCACACTGAAAGGCAAGTGAAATCCCGCCACGTGTGCAAGTGATATGTTCTAGCCAATCAAATGCGGCCATGTCACACTTCAATGTGATTGGTCGGAAAGAGTTTGTTCTTATCATGACTCTTCCCTTCCACAACTATAAATACGGGTCTTCATAACACAGAAAAGACACAATAAGTTATAATTATAAGCAAGAAAGAGCTCGTGGATCAAACGCTGCAAATTCCTCCACATGTTTCAAGTTTCAAGCTTCAAGTTCAAGTTCAAGAAATCAAATTCAAGCTCAAGAACAAAGAACGAATCAAGGTCAAGTCCAAGCAATCAAGCTCAAGCTCAAGAACAAGTTCATCGTTCGTGGTAACAAACATAGATTCAAGATCAAGCTCAAAATCCCTTGAATTTATTTACTATTGAAAAGAAGAATTAGAGGATATATAGAGATTGTAACACTCAAATACTTGAAATAAAATACTACGATTGTTGTGATATTTTTCGGTCTTGATTTCATTTTCTCGATGCAATTTATTGTTTAAAAATCCTGGCACGCCCAGTGGGACAATCTCTACCTCTCATCTCAACCTTTCAATCACCAAAGTCCAAGAACATTGAAATGGCTTCAAAGAAAATCAGCTCTGGTTCAACTTCCACCAAGGATGCTAACTCCAGGTTCTATGCTTATGTGGAAAGCATCCTCGATGTTACCTTTGGAAGCTTCGAACTAGTCACGAGGAGAAAAGAAAGTTTTTTAGGACTACAAGCACCCCAAGTGCCGTCCGCATCAACCCATGTTTTCGGATATTCATCCTCAAAAGGAGAAAGATCTTCCACAAACGCATCTGAAGGAGGAAGCAATGTTACTGAAAAGGTTAAGAAAACTATTTCTCTGCTTGACCTCTTCGGATCCGAGCACTCTGCTGTGAAGGAAGATGATGATGCTTTAAGTGATGGATCCTCCCTAGTTACACCACATAGTGTAAGCCAATCAATGATCAATTTATGTCAAAATCCGTGCTATGTCCACGACAATCATGCAAGCCATGGTGACAAACATTTCATCTATGGAGGAGCAGTTGGCAAACTTGACGGAAGCAATCGCTTGCTTGACCAAATGCATGCAAAATCAAGAGGTTAGAATTGACAAGCTAACATATAGGGTGGGAATCTTGATGGAAGAAGAATCCACCCATGTACCCGGCAAGCTCCCAAACGTTCTAGAGAGTGACTCTTCCCCAAGACAAGCATCATCCACTAAGGCTATCCCTATCTCATCTGAAGGGATGATTCCAATCGATCAATTGAAGGAGTTCATCGAAGGAACCACTAAGAACAAATATGAAGTTGCTGTCAAATACTCCCTTACATATTCAAAGCCGTACACATAAGTTGAAGATGCCTGCTGGTTATCAACCTCCAAAGTTTCAATAGTTTGATGGTAAAGGTAACCCAAAGCAATATGTTTCGCACTTCGTGGAGAAGTGTAACAATGCTGGGACTTATGGAGATTACCTCATCGAATAGTTTGTCCGCTCGCTAAAAGGAAATGCTTTTGACTGGTACACAGACCTCGAGGCTGGATCTATCAATAGGTGGTATTAACTAGAGCAAGATTTTCTCAATTGCTTTTATAATATGAGGCGTACTATGAGTATGATAGAACTTACAAATAATTGTCAACAAAAGGGGAAACTAGTTATTGACTTTATAAATAATTGGAGGAATGCAAGCCTCATGTGACGACCCGGCCCGTCGTCTCATGAGTCACCATTCCATTTTCCCTATTTTTCTGATTCTTTATGCTTCATTATCAGTGTTATGTGTGAACGAGTTGGTTTGGATTGATTTTAGAGGGAAATGAGATACTTAGTCTCTGTAAGGAAGGCTTAGTTTGGAAAAGTCAACCGGATATTGACTTATATGTTAGGGGATCGGATGTGATTTCTGATGGTTTGGTTAGCTTCGGGGAATGATTTGTGACTTATGAGTGTGGTCGAAAGTGATTTTTGAGGTCTGGTGTAGAATTAGGCTTGAACTGGGCAAATTTAGAATTTTGGCGGTTGATAGGTGAGATTTTGATCTGAGGATGGGAATGGAATTCTGAGAGTTTCTGTAGCTTCGTTAGGTGATTTGGGATATGTGTGTAAAATTTTATGTCATTCGGATATGATTTGGTTGGGTTTTTTATCGAATGCGTGTTTCAGAAGTTTTCGAAGAATTTAGGCTTGAATTGGATGAAATTTAATGGTTTTGGTGTTTTTTGAGGTGTTTTAATGATTGGAACGAGTTTGAATGATGTTAAGGGTGGTTTTGGTACTTTTGGTTGAGGTCCCGAGGGCCTCGGGGTGATTTCGGATTGCTATCGGGATGAGTTTTGGACTTGTGCAAAGTTGCAGGCTGCTGTTTCTGGTATTTCTGCTTCTGCGGAATTGGAAGTGTAGAAAGCGGTCTCGCAGGTGTGAAAGATAGGGCACAGGTCCAGTTTTTGTGTGGGCTCATCAGGACCGCAGATGCGGAGGTGGGACCGCATCTGCGGAGTCGCAGATGCAACTTATTGACCGCAGATGCGGATTTTGGAATTTTAAAGTGTTTCTGCAGATGCAGAAGATTAACCGCAAGATCGGTACCGCAGAAGCGATTTGGGGGTCACAGATGTGAAAAAAACCCCTGGGCCGAAGGGTTTTTTAAATCATTTTTGTTTCGCAAGGTTAAATCATTTTCCACCATTGTTGAGCATTGTGAGAGCTTTTTGGGAGAAATTGAAGAGGGTTTCGGTTGTAATTGATTGGAAGCGAGTCCAGTGAACTAAAAACATGATTTAATTGTGGAATTTACCTTGAAAATCATGGAAACTTGGCTAAAATGGGAAGAACTAGGGCTTGAGTTTTTGAAATTTTATAATTGGGATTTGAAGGGCCATTTGAGCTCGGATTTCAGAGTTCTTGATATGTATAGACTTGTGGCGAGATAAGGAACCCGTTGATATGAAAATTTCTGATATTCGAGAAGTGGGTCGGGGGCTTGGGTTTTGCTAATTTCGAGATTTTGGTATTTTTCGATTGTTTTTGATTGGGCATTGTTTCCTTAGTATATTGTCATGTATTCGTTGTGGTTTTTATCATATTTGACGCGCTAGGAGGTCGATTTGAGAGGCAAGGGCATAGCAAGTTAGAGTTTGGCCGGCTTGAGGTGAGTAATGATTATAAATGGTGTCCTGAGGGTTTGAAACCCAGATTTGCACAACGTAGTGCTATGTTAAGGTGAGACACACGTTGTATGATGAGCGTGGGGTCCGTTACCACTATGGGTTGGGACTTGGTCCATCCCGATTGATGATTTTACTATATTTAGACTGAGATTTAATTATTATTATTATTATGATTTGGGCTAGTTGCCATGTTTGGGGCCTTGTGCCGACCTGTAGAACCCTTAGGGGCATTTTTACAGATTGACCTCACTTTACTTGTTAAAAACCATACCCTCAGTCACGTTTCTAACTGTTTAATACAATATGAACTGGCTTTTGAAATTGCTAATCTGAAATGAAGGTAATATATAAGCTGATATCCCTATCATATATTAGTATGCCCGAGAGGCTGTGATTATATTGACTGAGAGAGGTTGAAAACCTAATAGTGTGGGTGTTTTATATTTTATGGATCGAACTGCACGCCGCAGGAGTATATTTATATGGATCGGGCTTCACGCCGCAGCAAATGGATTATATATATATATGTATATATATATATATATATATATATATATACAAGTATATATATATATACACACATGTATATATATACACATGTATATATATATATGTATATATATACATATATATATGTATATATGGATCGGGCTGCGCGCCGCAGCAATATAACGCTTGGGCTGTAGGAGACCCTCCGGAGTCTATACACCCTTAGTGAGTGCAGTCGACTATTATTATAGATCGGGTTGTGCGCCACAGTGATATACGGATCGGGCTGCACGCCGCAGCGGTATAACTATGATTTCGATTATTTGAAAAGTATATGAGTTGAGTACTGCTTTTAAAGAATTTTACCTGACTTCTTCATTATTTTTTTTTAAAATGTTCTACTTGCTTTGATATAGAACTGCTTAGTTCCTTTATGTGATTTCATACTTTCAGTCATTGTTTATTTTTATTACTCACTGGGTCGGAGTACTCACATTACTCCCTGCACATCGTGTGTAGATCCAGGTGTTCCTGAGGAATAGTTCGAGCTATTCTGTAGTTCAGATTTCACCGAAGTTATCGAGGTAGCTGCATTGCGTCCGCAGACTCGATTTCTCCCTCTATCTTTCCTTATTTACGGCATTTTTATATTGTTCTTGTATTAGACTATTGAACTCATACACTAGAGGTTTTTTACTCGTGACACCGGATCGGTGGGCTTTTATAGAAATTATTATTATGGTTTTCGAACATTTCGTCTTTATTTCAGACTTCTATTCACATTAGTTGGTAATTAAATACTGTTAATCGATATTAAATTTTTAATAAAAAGGGATTGAAAATGTTGAATTGGTCGGGCTTGCCTAGCACTATGTTAGGCGCTATAATGATCGGGGTTGGGGTTGTGATAAGTTGGATGCCCAGGGTTTTCTTGACAGGTGTCAGCACTTGCTTCATACAGCAGGGATTCTTGAGTCTAGCGGTATGGCCTTTACCACCTTTCAGTTTACTGGGGCTGCCTTCACTTGGTGGGAGGCGTATGAGAGGCGCACAACTATTGGTGCAGCGCCCCTTACTTGGCAGGAGTTCTCCACTTTCTTCTTGGAGAAGTATGTACCGCAGTCCCGCAGAGAGGAGCTTCGTAGGCAGTTTGAGTGGTTGACACAGGGACATATGACCGTGACTCAGTACGAGATGAGGTTTTCAAAGTTGTCTCGTCATACCACCTGGATGATTCCGTCAGACCGTGAGAGGATCAGGAGGTTTGTGGATGGCCTTAACTACCATCTCTGTATTCTGATGCCTAGAGAGAGAGTATTGGGTGCTATATTTGATGAGGTGGTGGATATCGCTCATGAAATTGAGTAAGTTCGCCGTTGGGAGAGAGAGGAGAGGGAGGCCAAAAGATCGGGCAGTTACAGTGGTACTCCTTCGAGGGGCTAGTTCCAGCATGGTAGAGGTCGTTCTTTCAGGCCTGCTCAGTCAGCTCATCCAGAGTATCGTGGGCATCTTCAGGTTGTGGTCATCATAGGTCTCAGCAGGGCTAGCCTTCACTTAGCGCCCTCCCAGCTTAGAGTTCATCTCATGCCCCATCAGCTCAGGGTTTTTTTGCACCGGGTGCATCTGCCAGTCACTCAGGTGCGAGGGGCTCCCTTTAGTCCCCATCTCCAGCACAGGGTAGTTATTACGAGTGCGGAGAGTTTGGTCGCATGAGGATACAGTGTCCTTAACTCCATGACAGTCAGCATCAGCAGAGGGATCAGCCCTCGATTTCTGCCCTAGTTACTTCACCACCCGCCCAGTTAGCTGGGGTGGAGATTAGGTCACCAGGGGTCACCCCAGAGGGGGAAGTCAATCAGGCGGTGGCTAGGCTCATTTTTATGCTATGACAGGCAGGACAGATGACATTGCTTCAGATGCTGTCATTACAGGTATTGTTTCAGGCTGCCACAGAGATGCCTCAGTATTATTTGATCTCGGTTCCACCTATTCTTATCTGTCCTCATATTTTGCTCACTATTTGAGTGCGCCCCGAGAGTTTCTTGCTTTACCTGTCATGTGTCTACCCCGATAGGCAACACTGTTATTGTGGACCGTGTATACCAGTCATGTATTGTGGTTATTGGGGGTCTGGAGACTCGAGTTGATCTATTGCTATTGAGCATAGTGGACTTTGATATTATTTTAGGCATGGATTGGTTATCTCTGTGTCATACTATTCTAGACTGTCATGCTAAGACAGTCACTTTGGCTATGTCGGGTGTACCGCGGATCAAGTAGTGTGGTGTGACTGATTATGTTCCGAGTAGGGTGATTTCTTTCTTGACAGCCCAGTGTATGGTTAGGAAAGGTTGTTTGTCATATCTAGATTTTGTGAGGGATGTTGGAGCTGAGACTCCTAGCATTGATTCCATTCTAGTTGTGAGGGACTTTCCCGATGTATTTCCTGCGGACCTACCAAGCATGCCGCCGGACGGGTATATTGATTTTGTTATTGACCTGGTGCCGGGCACTCAGCCCATCTCTATTTCACCATATCATATTACACCAGCAAAGTTGAAAGGATTGAAGGACCAGCTTCAGGAACTCCAAGATAAGGGGTTCATTCGGCCAAGTGTATCATCTTGTGGTGTGCTAGTTCTGTTTTTGAAGATGAAGGATGGCACAATGAGAATGTGCATCGATTATAGGAAATTGAACAAGGTAACAATTAAGAACAAGTATCCCATGCCTTGCATTGATGATTTGTTTGACCAGCTTCAGGTTGCGAGGCTGTTTTCCAAGATTGATCTACGTTTGGGTTATCACCAGTTGAAGATCAGGGATTCATATATTCTTAAGACTACTTTCACGACTATATATGGTCACTATGAGTTTCTTGTCATGTCTTTCCGGCTGACCAATGCCCCATCAGCGTTCATACATTCGATGAATAGTGTGTTTCAGCCTTTTCTGTATTCGTTCATTATTGTTTTCATTGATGATATTCTGGTATATTCGTGTAGTCATAGGAGCACGCGGAGCATTTTGAAGCTTGTCTTACAGAGATTGGGGGAGAAGAAGCTTTATACAAAGTTGTCCAAGTGTGAGTTTTGGCTCAGGTCAGTAGTATTGTTGGGGCACGTGGTGTCTAGTGAGGGGATTCAGGTTGATCCAAAGAATATAGAGGCGGTGCATAGTTGGCCCAGACCGTCCTCAGCTACTGAGATTCGTAGTTTTCTTGGTTTGGCAGGCTATTATCGCGAGTTTATTCAGGGATTCTCATCTATCGCATCGCTCTTGACCAAGTTGACTTAGAAGGGTGCTCCATTTGTATGGTCGGACGAGTGTGAGGAGAGCTTTCAGAAGCTCAAGACAGCTTTGACCAAAGCTCTAGTATTAGTTTTGCCATCAGCTTCGGGTTCATATACCGTATATTGTGATGGTTTGCGGATTAGGATTAGCTGTGTATTAATGCAGGAGGGTAGAGTTATTGCTTATGCTTCTCATCAGTTGAAGCCCCATGAGCAGAACTACCTTATCCATGATTTGGAGTTGGCTGCCATAGTTCATGCATTGAAGATTTGGAGGTGTTACTTGTATGGCATATCTTGTGAGGTATTCACCGATCATCACAGTCTTCAGCATTTGTTCAAGCAAAAGGATTTTAATTTGAGGCAGCGGAGATGGCTAGAGTTATTGAAGGATTATGATATTACTATTTTGTATTACCGGGGGAAGGCCAATGTAGTGGCCGATGCTTTGAGCCGAAAGCAGTGAGTGTGGGGAGTTTGGCATATATTCTAGTTGGGGAGAGGCCCTTTGCAGTTGATGTTCAGACCTTGGCCAATCGCCTGGTGAGACTAGATATTTTGGAGCCTACTTGGGTGTTGGCTTGTGTGGTTTCTCGGTCTTCCTTGTATGATCACATCAGAGATTGCTAGTATGAGGATCCATATTTTCTCGTCCTTAAGGACAGGGTTCAGCATGATGATGCCAGAGATGTAACCATTGGTGATGATAGTATGTTGAGGATACAGGGCCGGATTTGCGTGCCCAATATGGATGGGCTTCGGGAGTTGATATTGGAGGAGGCCCATAGCTCGCGGTATTCCATTCATTCGGGTGCCACGAAGATTTATCAGGATCTTAGACAACAATATTGGTGGCGGAGGATGAAGAGAGATATTGTGGAGTTTGTAGCTCAGTGTCTCAATTGTCAGTAGGTGAAATATGAAAATCAGAGGTCGGGTGGCTTGCATCAGCATATGGTTATTCTCGAGTGGAAGTGGGAGAGGATCACTATGGATTTTGTTACCGGACTCCCACGGACTTTGAACAAATTCGATGCTATTTGGGTTAGTGTGGACAGGCTAACCAAGTCCGCGCACTTCATTCCTATTTGTACTACTTATTCTTCAGAGCGGCTGGCAGAGATTTATATTCGAGAGGTTATCAGGTTGCATGGTGTCCCAGTTTCCATTATATCATATCAAGGCACTCAGTTTACTTCGCATTTTTGGATGACTGTTCAGCGAAAGTTGGGTACTCAGGTACAGTTGAGCACAACTTTTCACCCTCACACAGATGGGCAGTCTGAGCGCACCATTCAGATATTAGGGGATATGCTACACGCCTATGTTATTAACTTTGGAGGGTCATGGGATCGGTTTCTACTGCTTGCAGAGTTTGCCTACAACAACAGCTACCAGTCGAGCACTCAGATGGCTCCGTATGAGGCTTTGTATGAGAGGCGGTGTAGATCTCCAGTTGGTTGGTTCGAGCCCGGTGAGGCTAGGCTATTGGGGACAGATTTGGTCTAGGATGCATTAGAGAAGGTGAAGGTGATTCAGGAGAGATTCCATATAGCACAATCACGATAGAAGAGTTATGCGGACATGAAAGTTCGAGATATATCCTATATGGTTGGTTAGAAGGTCCTGTTGAAGGTTTCACCCACAAAGGGTGTTATAAGGTTCGAAAAGAAAGGGAAATTGAGTCAGCGGTTCATTGGGCCTTTTGAGGTACTCCGAAGGATTAGGGAGGTGGCTTATGAGCTTGTCTTGCCACCCAACTTGTAGAGCGTGCATCCATTTTTTGATGTTTCTATTCTTCAAAAGTATATTGGAGGCTCGTCCCATATTTTGGATTTCAGTACGGTTCAGTTCAAGGGTGATTTGACATATGATGTAGAGCCAGCAGCCATTTTGGATCGTTAGGTTCAAAAGTTTAGGTCGAAGGATTTTGCTTCGGTGAAGGTGCAGTGGAGAGGTCGGCCCGTGGAGGAGGCTACATGGGAGACCGAGCGGGAGATGCAGAGTAGATACCCTCACCTATTTGACGCTTCAGTTATGTTTCTTGAAATGCTCGAGGATGAGATTTTGTTTAAGTTGGGGAGGATGTGACGATCCGACCCGTCGTCTTATGAGTCACCGCTCTATTTTCCCCATTTTTCTACTTCATTCTCAGTGTCTTGTGTGAACGATTTGGTTTGGATTGATTTTAGAGGGAAATGAGACACTTAGTCTCTTTAAGGAAGGTTTAGTTTGGAAAAGTCAATCAGATGTTGACTTACGTGTTAGAAGGCTCGAATGTGATTTCCGGTGGTTCGGTTAGCTTCAGGGAATGATTTTTGACTTAGGAGTGTGATCGAAAGTGATTTTGGAGGTACGGTGTAGAATTAGGCTTGAACTGGCAAAGTTAGAATTTTGGCGAATTCCGGTTGATAGGTGAGATTTTGATCCGAGAGTCGGAATGGAATTCCAAGAGTTGTTGTAGCTTTGTTAATTGATTTGGGATGTTTGTGTAAAATTTCAGATCATTCGGAGGTTATTTGGTTGGGTTTTTGATCGAATGCATGTTTCAGAAGTTTTAGAATAAATTAGGCTTGAATTCGATGAGATTGATGGTTTTGGTGTTGTTTGAGGTGTTTTAATAATTAGAACGAGTTTGAATGATGTTAAGGGTGGTGTTGGTACTTTTGGTTGAGGTCCTGGGGGCCTCAGGGTGATTTCGGATGGCTATCAGGATGAGTTTTTGACTTGTGCAAAGTTGCAGGCCTGCTACTTCTGGTATTTCCGCTTCTGCGGAATTGGAACCGCAGAAAAAGTCTCGCAGGGGTGGTTTTTGTGTGGGCTCGTCAGGACCGCAGATGCGGAGGTAGGACCGCATCTGCGGAGTCGTATATGGGACTTTTTGACCGTAGATGCGAATTTTGGAATTTTATAGGGTTTCCGCGGATGCGGAAGATTAACCGCAGGAGAGGTACCGCAGAAGCGGTTCGAGGGTCACAGATGCGAAAAAAACCCTGGGCAGAAGGGTTTTTTAAATCATTTTTGCTCCGCGAGGTTAAGTCATTTTCCACCATTGTAGAGCATTGTGAGAGCTTTTTGGGAGGAATTGAAGAGGGTTTCGACTGATATTGATTAGAGGTAAGTCCAATGAACTAAAAACATGATTTAATTGTGGAATTTACCATGAAATTCATGGAAACTTGGCCAAAATGGGAAGAACTAGGCCTTGAGTTTTTGAAATTTTAAAATTCGGATTTGAAGGGCCATTTGATCTCGGATTTGAGAGTTCTTGATATGTATAGACTCGTGGCGAGATAAGAAACCCGTTGATGTAAAAAATTTTGAGATTCGAGAAGTGGGACCGGGGATCGAGATTTGCTAATTTCGAGATTTTGGTATTTTTGATTGTTTTCGATTG
Organism: Nicotiana glauca; assembly: GCA_026770625.1. Classification (NCBI taxonomy): domain Eukaryota; kingdom Viridiplantae; phylum Streptophyta; class Magnoliopsida; order Solanales; family Solanaceae; genus Nicotiana; species Nicotiana glauca. The sequence continues at coordinate 239,706 of MU687550.1, read as the reverse complement.
GGTACTGTTTCCTTAGCATATTGGGACGTATTCGTTGTGGTTTTGATCAGATTCAAAGCGCGAGGAGGTCGATTTGAGAGGCAAGGGCATAGCGAGTTAGAGTTTGGCCAGCTTGAGGTGAGTAATGATTATAAATGATGTCCTGAGGGTTTGAAACCCCGGATTTGCACAATGTAGTGCTATGTTGAGGTGAGATACACGTTGTATGATGAGTGTGGGGTCCGTTACCTCTGGGGATTGGGACTTGGTCCCTCCCGATTGATGATTCTATTGTATTATGACTGATATTTAATTATTATCATTATTATTTGGGCTAGTTGACATGTTTGGGTCCTTGTGCCGACTTGTAGAACCCTTAGGGGCATTTTTACTAATTGACCTCACTTCATGTTAAAAACCATACCCTCAGTCATGTTTCTAATTGTTTAATACAATATGAACTGGTTTTTGAAATTTCTAATACGAAATGAAGGTAATATATGGGCTGAGATCCCTATCTTATATTAGTATGCCCGAGAGGCTGTGATTATATTGACTGAGAGGGGTTGAGAACCCAATAGTGAGGGTGTTTTACATATTATGAATCGGGCTGCACGCCGCAACAGTATATTTCTATGGATCGGGCTGCATGCCGCAACAATATATTTATATGGATCGGACTGCACGCCGCAGCAATATAACGCTTTGGCTGTAGGAGCCCCTCCGGAGTCTGTAATCCCCTAGTAAGCGTAGTCGACTATTATTATGGATCGGTATGTGCACCACAACGATATATGGATAATGTTGCATGCCGCAGCGGTATAACTATGATTTCAATTATTGGAAAAGTATATGAGTTGAGTACTATTTTTTAAGAATTTTACCTGACTTTTTCGTTATTTGTTGTTAAAATGTTCTATTTGCTTTGATATAGAACTGCTTAGTGCCTTTAAATCATTTCATACTGTCAGTCATTATTTATTTTTATTACTCACTAGGTCGGAGTACTCACATTACTCCCTGCACCGCGTGTGCAGATCCAGGTGTTCATGAGGCATAGTTCGAGCTATTCTACAATTCAGATTTCACCGGAGTTATCGAGGTAACTGCATGGCGTCTGCAGACCCGATTTCTCCCTCTTTCTTTTCCTTAATTTCTGCATTTTTAGACTGTTTTTGTATTTGACCATTGAACTCATGTACTAGAGGCATTCTACTCGTGAAACCGGATCGGTGTGCTTTTGTAGAGATTATTATTATGGTTTCCGCACATTTCGTCTTTATTTCAGACTTCTATGCACATCAGTTTGGTAATTAAATCATGTAAATCAGTATTAAATTTTAATAAAAAGGGATTACAAATGTTGAATTGGTCGGGCTTGCCTAGAACTATGTTGGGCGCCATCACGACCGGGGTTGGGGTCGTGACACCTCAACTACAAAGATAGGCTTAGTGAAGCTTCAGGCATAGAGATGTGCACCCAAGGCATGCATTCGGGGTTGCACTACATCTTGCAAGGTATCAAGCCTGGCACATTTGAAGAACTTGCAACTCGTGCATATGACATGGAATTGAGCATGGCCTCTACTGGAAATGAAAGGATGCCCATCTATGAACCTCGCAAAGTGAATCACAAGCAAGAAGTCAAGAAGTGGGCCAAGTTCGTACCAAGTGTGAAAGCAAAAAAGCTATGAATGTCAACACGTCACCTATGAAGTTCACGACAAAGCTGATGTATGAAATCCACTTCTTTTCAAGATAAGCCAAATGGAAAGTTGACTCCAAAAGAAATGCAGGAGAAAGAGTGCCCATTCCTGGATTCTGATTTGCCAACCATTTTCGAAGAACTCCTCGAGTTAAATCTCAACGAGCTTTCGGAGATGAAGAGACCAAATAAAGCTGGGAAAACGAATGACCCAAATTACTGCAAATATCACCGACTTGTAATCCACCCTTTGGAGAAGTTCTTTGTTTTCAAGGACAAAGTTTTGGACTTGGCCTGTGAAAAGAAGATCGCGCTTGAAGATAAGAAAGAAAGCACGAACAAAGTCTTTACTACCTTTGTCTCATTCAGTCTAGATGAGTTATGCAGTTTAAAAATAATCAAAAATGAAGAATTACTGGTGAACAATAAAGTTGAAGACGATCAACCTGATAATGATGAAGGTATGACATTGGTGACTCGTCGTAGGTGCCACAAAAGGAGCCCATGAAAAGAATCAATAGAACAACCAATAAGGAAGATGGTGGCAAAAATACCAACGAAAAAGAATCTAGTTAGGCATTTGAAGAAAGCAAAAAAAGGAGATGCACCACCCTCAAAAGCCACGACATACAGTGACCTTTGAGGATTTCTTGCCATCTTGGTTCCGCATGAAGATTTCTCGTAATCGTATTGAGGCCTCTTGTTGCAATGTTGACAAAGGTGAATAAAAGAGTGATTACCTATCCGTTGGCACCATCTTCAGAAAAGCTCACTGATTCCACTCCTCAAGAAGTTAATGCTTGTGAGGAAAACGTCATGTTCACAAATGGCGATCTTTTGCTAGGTGACACTCTTCATAACTGCTCGTTGTACCTGGTTGGCTATATGCATGATGAAAAGGGTAAATCAAATTTCGGTTGATGGAGGATCCTTAGTGAAGACTTTTCCAATTCGTACTGTGAAAGAAATTGGTGTTCCCATGAACGAACTTTCATAAAGTCATGTGATGATCCAAGGATTCAACCAAGGGGAGCAAAAAGCCATAGGCACAATCAGGCTGGAAATCACCATTAAAGATATGCAATCAAGTGCATGGCTGTATGTAATTGACGCAAAAACTGCATACAATGTCTTGCTTGGAAGGCCTTAGATACATGAGAATAAATTGGTTCCATCTACCTACCATTAATGTTTAAAATACTATTAGGGTGAATTCGAGAAGAAGATAGTTGCTGATGATGAGCCATTCAGCGAGGCAGAGTCACACTTCACCGATGCAAAGTTCTACTTGAAGAACCGCATTGTGAAGGAGATAAAGTTGATGATGGCATAAAAAGAAAGAATGCCAAACCCATAACTAAAATATTTGAGGTGACTATTAGTATAGCCAAAGCTATTACTGAAGAGGTACCCGCCAATGTGACTAAATCTCATAAATAGGGTATTACGTCTTATAGAAAGAAAGTAAGTCCCACGCAATATGTCCCTGAAAGGAAGAAAGACGATGGCGAATCATCTAATCTCCAAGCTAACATTATAAAGGAGCTAACTCTTCCGGTAAAATGATTTGAGGCGGTAAAGTTGTCCTCGAAGCCGCTTGCAGGGTTTGTAGCCCAAAATCATTTACAAAATGGGCCACTCCCTACATTCAAATAAAGGTTTTGAACCTAACACTTACAAGCTATTAACAAAAGTTGGATACAATCCCAATGAGCCGTCAAAGTTAGGGAAGGTCCCATCAAAAGATACAATGAGGAAACCACGAGAAGGTTTGGGATACAAGCAACTGTGCATCTGCATAAGAAAGGCGAGCAACAATTATATCACTGTAGAAAATGAATCGGCCACCTCCAACAAGCCTTCTGTATTTGATCGACTTGGAGAATCACTTGTGAGGACCTCTATTTTTGAGATATTGGGTCCATTAAAGAAGTGGAACAAGTTCGGGAGAAATTTTCAAAGCATAAGAACACCCGCTTCGCCCAAAATTCAGAAGATCTCTAAGGATTACCAAAGTTTGGTTCCTTCTAGAATGAGGCGACAAACAAAACTTGTGATTTCATGTAAGGAAGTACTGAAGGTAAATCCATATGATGTGGTCTACACTAAGGAGCGTGATAAAGATGAAGAAAGTGTGGGTTCTTCGTCTCAATTTATTGCACTAGGCGAGAATGGTGTTCCATCTTCAATGGAGGATAATGTAGAATTGGAGGATGTTTCGCCATGTTATCATATATCCTTCAACAATGGGGACCCTCAAGAACATGCCGATGCGAAAGACGCTCCACCTGAACTTGAAAAAGGGGTAAAGATGACAATTCATGACTTAAAAGAAGTTAACCTTGGCACCGATGAGGAACCAAGTCCCACCTACCTAAGTGCTTTACTAGAAGCTGATGAAGAGAGCAATTCTATTGAGTTACTCAAGGAGTTCAGGTATGTCTTCGCTTGAAGTTACATAGAGATGCCTAGCTTGGACCCAAAAATAGCAGTCCATCACCTTGCAATTAAAAACGGTGCTCACCCTCTTAAACAAGCTCAAAGACATTTTAGGCTAAACTTAGTTCCCTTGGTTGAAATCAAAGTTAACAAACTCATCGAAGCTGGATTTATTCGTGAAGTTAAATACCAAACATGGGTTTCAAGTATTGTTCTGTAAGAAAGAAAAATGGCCAAATTCGATTGTGCGTTGACTTTAGGGATCTTAACAATGAAAGATGAGTTCCCCCTTCCCATTCCAGAACTGATGATCGATGCTACTACTGGGTACGACGTAATATTATTTATGGACGGTTCATCAGGCTATAACCAAATATACATGGCGCTAAAAGATGAATAGTTTTTTACATTCTGCACCCCCAAGGGTATTTATTGCTACAAGGTAATGCCTTTTGGCATGAAAAAAGCTAGTGCTACTTACCAAAGGGCTATGCAAAATAGTTTTGATGATCTTCTACACAAGAATGTCGAATGTTATGTTGATGACTTGGTGGTAAAATCAAGAGAGAAGGGCGACCACTTGAAAGACTTGAGAATGGTGTTTGAGTTGCTCCGGAGGTACCAACTTAGGATGAACCCTTAAAATGTGCCTTTGCAGTTACTTCCAGAAAGTTCCTTGGTTTCATTGTTCGACATCGAGGGATTGAAATTGATCAAGCCAAAGTAGATGCAATCTTGAAAATTCCTGAGCCTCAGGACATTCAGGAATTGAAAGGTCTGCAGGGAAAGTTAGCGTACCTTAGGAGATTTATCTCAAAACTAGCTGGGAGGTGCCAACCATTCAGTCGCCTTATGGAGAAATCTGTCCATTTCAAATAGGACCAAGTGTGTTGCAATGCCTTTGAGAGAATTAAATCCTACTGGATGGAGCCTCCTATTCTGGAAGCCCCTATACTTGGAAAGCCGTTGATAATATACATTTTAGCACAAGAAAGGTCTATTGGAGCACTATTGGCACAAGAAAATAGTGAAGGAAAAGACAACTCCCTTTACTGCTTGACCATGATGATGACACCAAATGAGCTGAATTATCCGCCAATTGAAAAGTTGAGTTTGGCTCTAGTCTTCTTAATCCAAAAGTTGAAGCACTACTTCTAGCTCATGTCGTCCGTTTGGTTTCTAGAGCAAATCCCATCAAGTTCGTAATGTCAAAACCTGTCCTTAGTGATCGACTAGCAATGTGGTACCTCTAGTTTCAACAATTTGAAATCGTGTACATCTCTCAAAAGGCTATAAAAGGAAAAGCATTAGCGGAATTCTTGGTAAATCACCCTATATCTAATGATTGGGAGCTAACTGATGAACTACCTGATGGGCACGCCATGGTCATCGAAGTTCAGCCTCCATGGAAGATGTACTTTGATGGTGTTGCACATCGCGGAGGAGCTGGTGCTGTTGTAGTGTTTGTCACTTCTCAAGGTGAAGTTCTTCCCTACTCTTTTGATGCAAATGTGCTCTAACAATGTTGCTGAATATCAAGCACTAATACATGGGCTCGAAATGGCTGTCAAAATGAAGTGGTTGCAATTGAAAATCTGTGGTGACTCTCAGTTAGTGGTCAATCACCTTTTAGGTAGTTACGAGGTCAAGAATCCTGAACTACGCCCGTATCATGATTACGCTAAAAAGTTAATGGGGTAGCTCAGTGATGTCACTATTTAGCATGTGTCAAGGAAAGAAAATAAGAAGGCGGATGCTTTAGCTACCCTAGCTTCATCTTTAACCCTGCATGATCAAGCGCAAGTTACTGTCTACCAAAAATGGGTAGTACCGCTGCCAAATGAGGCTAAAGGTAAAGAAAATGAACTCAAGCATCTCATCACTATTTCTCAAGTCGAGAAAGAAGAATGGAGACAACCCATTATCGACTACTCGTGCTATGGGATACTTCCAAAAAAATTGCGGACAAGAACTAAAATTCGTCGTCGTGCACCTCGCTTCCTTTACTACAAAAATACCCTACACAGAAGATCATTAGAGGGAGTACTCTTGTGATTCTTAGGGGAAGATAAAGCACTCTGTTTACCATGAAAATGGTAACAACAATTAAATTTGTAAATGGGATTTCTAAAAATAAGTGATCTATTCCCGAGCTAGTTTGTAGGGGTGATTGATGTTAAAACGTGAAGTAAGACAGTAAAGATCGAGTTAGCCAAAGTCATAATTGAACCAGTAAGGGGACGTTCCCGGGCTTAGAGCAGGCCAATAAATAGCCGGGGTCAGGTCTCTGGCCTATCTCGGTCGTATCGAGGGTACTCGGGAAGGGGGTAATAGATAAAGTTACAAGTAAGTAAGGCTTTATATTATCGATTTTGAACTAAATGATGAAGAACAAATGAAGAAACTATAAAATACTAAGGATGATCTCGAGATATGTTTATTTTTCAAACCAAGAGAATAGCTATCAATAGATTTGTCTTAGAATCAAAGAGAGAGATTTAGAGAAAGAGAGAGAGAATATTATTGCTTTCTTTGTAAGACAATTGGAGATGGTCTACGAGGTGTTGGTGACCCTTATTTTATAGAGAAAGAGAGCGTCCAAACTTAATATGGAATAAACAATACAACAAAAGAATGAGATGTGACAGCCTGCTTTTATTGGGTTGTAGGAGAATTGACGTCGAGACATTTGGACAATTTTGGGGACCCTAGATACATCCCTCGGGAGATATCTTCGCTCATCAGGGTCTCAATCGATGCTCGATCTAGGCAAGGCATTGGCTGGATCTCGAGGGAGGCAACCGAACCGATATCCCGTGCCTTCGGGATTTGTTCCCCGAAGCTTTATGTCGAGGGAAAATTGGTCTCCCAATTTTCCCACAAAAAGTTAGTCTCCGTATTTCTTATAAGGAAGTGATAAGAAATATTCTTGACGCTCCTTCTCGTAGTCCTCGACATGCCATTATGCCGATAGCTCAGCCTTTCTCCACAGAAGTCGAGGTGATTTTCGTTCCTGCTTCTTTAGAACTTTTTAGAAATACTATGATCCCACGCTCTTTGGGTCCACATCATCGTTGTCATTATGTGCCGCTATTTTGTCACTATTGTTTCATTTTCCACGAGCGCATTAATTTCGCCTGTCGTTACGCTTTTCGAGGGTGATAATGGCTCCATCGGTTACTTTGTTTTCCCTTTATATATATGGGAATCCTTTTCGATCAGTTCTTCATTCAGAAAGCTTCCTTCAATTCATGTTTTTCTTGTTTTGCCTGCCACTTTTCCGACCTTTGCTGCTCTGCAATGTTTGAGGCCTATGGCTATAGGATTCTTTCGTCGGTCACGCCATGGGCCAGCCCTTGATTTTTCCCTAGCGGGACGCGGTTGTCTTTCTGTGATGCTGTTGATGTTATTTTTGTTGTTGTTTTTGTTGTTGCTGGCTTGGGATAAGGACGTAGGAGGTTGGTGCCCTCTGATCCGGAGAAAGATTCAGATTATCCAACGCTGCTCAAGAGGGGGCTCGGATTATACACCACTGCTTACCCTCCTTCGTCAGCCCGACATATTATCCCCCCTTTGGATTTTGAGGGTGTGGCGATATGATCCACTCGGCCATTTCCTTACGGGCTGAGGCGACATCTCGAGAAGTGGCTTCAAGGGAAGCATGCTGGCAGAGTCCGTGCTAGCCAAATTTTTTTGCCCAGCCACTTCTCGTCTTCTCCTGGTATCCCCTCATCATTTTTCTTTTCTCACGACTTCCTTTTGAAGATGCCATTTAGGGAAGATGGGGATGAGATCCCTGTGGGGGTCGGAGTTGGAAGGTTTTGTCTTTGGGGTTGTATGACTGGAAGGATGAGTTCGAAGGTGTTATACGTAGGATGCTCCCCTAGGACTTGTATGTTACCTGTATTTTCTCCTTTTTTCTTTTTTGTAAAAGAAGTTTTTATAATCACGTAAGATGCAATTGTATATAAGGATTTATATGAATATAAATATGTTTTTTCCTGGCTTCTGCTTTCAATCATTGCCTTTTTCTGATATATCCTTACGCCTTATGAAAGCCTTGGTTTGTTATCAACCGCTGATGAAGCATTTTCCCGAACCTCGTGTTGGTCGGTATAGCTTCCTCTGATCCCGATAATCATGCTTTCGATTGAGCTTAAGCCGACCCGATATATTCAGGTCGTCGATTCCCTCAGATTACATGGAGATAAACGATGATATCTTGGGTTCCTTGGGAGAAGCGTTGAGATGTGATTATATCCTTAGGCATGGGAGGGTCCCTTATGGACCATTGATAGTTCTCTAGAACGTATGTGTTCAAGTTTAGTTCGGAGAATCGCCCATGCAGGGGTGTCACTTTGATTCCGCTTGGAGCTTTTTATAAATGTGAAACAACATTGTTTCTTCATCGCTAGACACGAGTTCTTTTTGGTCTCTTTGTTGTTATTCGGGATGACTCTGGGTTGGCCCAATAGATTAATACTATAAGAGTGTCCTGAGCTATGCTAAGTTCTGAGGCCTCTAGGGGTAATGCCCTAGATGTGGGTCATATTTGGGTACCCCGGAGTCCTTATTAATCTAGATGTATATGATCCTTCCGGGCCGCCTAAGATAGACTTCTGCTTCCTTCTCAGCATTTGTTTGCTCTTATGCCTTTTGGGGCTTTTCGAGTGCTTTCCTCTATTTATAGTCCATTGTAGTCTGCCATGGTAGCTTATTTATGGGTCGTTGTAGTCTGCCATAATAGCTTGTCACTTGTTTAGGGGGATAAGGAGATGTTCTGCAGGGGTGTGTTTTGTGTTTTCCTTCTTGTAACTGAAGATTCTTTTCATAGTCTTGGGATGGCCTTAGATCCGTGCTAGTTCTTTTAGGACCGAGCCTTGGATAATTTCGGGCCTGATCTGCAAAAAAATTCTTAAGGTCTATGTCGTTTATGCCAAAATTACATATGGAGAGCTAAGAGCTCTAGTGCAGGTTCAAGATTTTAAGGGGATGAGTGCTTCAGCTAGGATCCCTAACTTCGAGGTTCACCTCAACTTGTCATGCGAGAATGCCACGGTCTAGGTGGATATGATTGAGAGGCCTGAGTCTGAACTCTTAAAGGTCAGGGCCGAGGTAATCGATGCAAAAGCTGCATCAAGCCGTTCCAAGGCTGATCGATAAATGGAGATTTGTACAAGGGAAGCTCCTACATTCAATTCGAGTTGAGGTGAGTCCTTGATCGCGAGGAGAGGATCGAAGAATATGTTCATCGCCGCAAAGAGGTATTCGAGGAAGTTGGAGCAAGGGCCTTGATTTTTCAGAGGAGTTGGCCTAAGCCAAGGTGGAAGAAAGCGATGTTCGGCCACTCCTTGTGGACACTGCAGAGGGTGATCTTTGACGAAATGCAACCCTTTTGGCAAAAAATAGAGGTTTTGTCATTTTGTAACCCTGTTTCTGGCGTACGGGATGTGCCTGTGGGTGGAGAATGTTTTTGCATGTAATATAAGAAGAATTTTAAGGCTTTTGTACCTCCTTTATGTCGTTGCTCTTGATCGTGTAGATTGGTTTTGGAACTAGTCTTCGAGTTGTACCATGGCTCGAGTTTCGGTAGGTTCTCTGGCTCTTGTCTACTTTTACGGGCGGAAGGTGTTGACCCTTTGTGTTTTTAGGCCGAAGAAATTTTAGGGGTGCATGACCCAAGGATTTGTCTTGACTGTCGATGGCGTATTGACAGCGGCGCTTGGGTCGTTTCTTCAGCCATATTCGCTATCGAAGTATTCTCGGATTCCATCTTCAGGTGTCTCGAGATACATCAGGCGAAGCAGGTAAGCCGAAATAAACTTCGACTAGGTGGCCCAATGGTTGAAGAGTAACTATTCTGTGGCTTTTGCCGAGGAGTATCCCGATCGGGTCGGTGCAGGAGGCTCTTTTTTCGGAGTAATTGACCCGAGCCAGGAGGACAATCGGGGAGCTTGGTTGCCGTTTGCTGAGGCCGTAGAAGGTGCACTTCGACAAGATGTATTATTTTCGGCGTGGGGTGTAGACTTGACTGTTTTATTTTTGATATGGTCGCGAGATGCCT